>JAUEJL010110588.1:0-12549 GCA_032274825.1 Drosophyllum lusitanicum | reverse complement strand
TTAACATATCAAGTATTGTACGATGCTCACTAGTTAATACAAATTGTGTATATTGATATGGGCATTTTAAGTTTTCTCATAAGTTCACTAGTGAACTTCAAAATTATTTTTGGTTAAAAAAATTTATTAATTGTTTTGGTAATAGTTGAGTATATATGTGTTCACTAGTGAACACAATATACATAATAAAAAAACTAGTAAATCGTAGGCTTTGTTCATTAGTGAACACAATAATAAAATTAAATTAAATAAATTTAAACGTGTATCGGTGGACATACCATAATACTAGTGTTTGAAATGGAAAAGTTTTAATAAAATATGTATTATTAGATAACAATGACGAACCAAATTCTAAAAATTTGGAAAGAGAAAATTAATTGGAGAGAGGAAAGAGAAATATTTTTTGTTTTCTAATTTGACCTTTTGAATTAGAGAAAAATATTAATTATGATTAATGTGAACTATTAGACAAAAACCAATCAACGGCTTACAATGCTTTTCGCACTTCTCGCAATTTTAGAGCTTCTCGCATGAACCCTCCTATATACATATATATATATATATATATATATATTCTTTTTGTGCATGAGGATGAATCGCGTAACCAAAACTGATTATCAATATATGTTTGCAAATTGCAATTATATAATCATTAAAAAAAATCTGTAGATTAGTGTTAATCACTCAGATAAATATGTATGTTTTCGCATAGTGGTATGAAATATTTGTTTTCTCCGTGTAAATAATAATTAGTCATTTTTTTATGAGTTAATTTAGACGGATGATCCTTTAAGATATGTTCATATCACACTCTCAGTCCTTTATTTGAAAATCTTATAAACTCAGTCCTTTTTTTTTAAATCCGTACTTCATTAGTCCTTTGATCGTTAACTTTGACAGAATTATGTTAAATTTCTTATAAAGATAATTTTACCCTTTGTAAACTATATGAATGGTCATGTTATCTCTCTCAGTGTCAAAGTTTTAAAGAAGCTTGAAGCAACAAGGTTGATAGAAAGATCAAAGCATCAATTTAATCAAGTCAAATACTTTCTCGATGATATCATTAATAGAAGAAGCAAGAAACAAATAACAACCACTCTTTTTAAAAAAATTGCTTCTCCAATAAGTTCACCACTATTGTTGCAAACACCATTAAAGCACCATAGCCCCATCACACTCTGGTGTAATGGTGTTTCCCCACCCATCAAAAACCCAGTTCAATCTGCACATTTGGAAATCGAAAACCCCTTCAAACACATATCTAGAAATCCATTCAAACACATTTGTTAATCTGCGTAATCTAGAACCCTAAAAACTCAAATTGATTCAAACCCATTTTATGTTGGACTGTAAATATATGGCGGCAGAGGAACTCGAAGGAAAGAGGAAAAGGCGAGAGAAAAGGAAGAGGGTGGATCTGTAAATCAACTCAAAGATGGTGGCAAAGGAACCCAATTAAATCACTTTGGGTTTGTTGATGGTTTTGTAAGACAGTAAATTGATGGTGACGGAGGAACTCACTTAAATCAAGACAAAGATCTATAAATCGATGACCAACAAATCAGTTTGGGTTTGTTAACGGTGGTGGAGGAGCCCTTTGTTTATGAGGCCAACGGTAGCGTTGGACGAGTCTGACTGTGGCGCACAGTGAATGAGACCAACGCTGGCGGTGGATGAGCCCGACTATGGTGATGGATGAGGCAACGGAGACGGTGGATGAGGTGGCGGAGGTGATGGATGAGGCCGGCGATGGCTAGGAATGGCAAGGGGCGGGTTCGGGGGGGGTTTTGGCCGCCCCGTACCCGTCCCCAAAATGAAAACCCGTCCCCGTTCTGTTTCCCGTCGGGGATTGTTTCGGGGCGCCCCAAACCCAAAAAATCTCCGGAAAAAAAATCCCTGAACCCGACCCTAACCCGAAATTATAATCCCCGACCTGACCCCGAAACTAGTCGGATTCGGTTTTCCCCGTCGGGTTGGGGTTGTTTTGCCATCCCTAGCGATGGCCATGAATGAGGTAGCGGAGGTGATGGATGAGGCCGGCGGTGGCGGTGGCCGGAGGTTGTCTCTTGAGAACAATCAAAGGACTAATGGTGTGCGAATTTTCAAAAAAAGGACCGAGTTTGCAAGATTTTCAAATAAATGACCAAGAGTGTGGTATGGACATATCTTTAAAGGACCATCCGTGTAATTAACTCTTTTTTTATCTATGCATTGTTGCGTATGTAAGGTTACGTTTGGTTAAAAATTATTTCTAGTTTTCTCGAAGTTTTCTCAAAAAAAAAAATAGACTTTAATTTTCAGAAGAAAGTTTAGAAAATATATTTGATTAAAAAAATGAAGTTTTCAGTTTCCATTTTAGAAAATTACAAAAAAGATAAAAATGGACAACAGTGTTTTTTTTTCAAGTTACACAATTTATTTATTTTTGACAATAATTATAAGTGATATATGATAGTTATGCCTATTATTAATTGCTTCAAGTTTGGATAACTCGTGATAATAGAGGAAGACACTAATGCTCGTGCTTCTCCGAGAAGCACCTGTATGCTTTCCTAGATATATGTTCTCTATCATAGGGAGATTGTTCACTCCGCTCGCTCGTTTTGCTTGCTGTACTCCGTGCGTGATTCCCTCGGATCACTCTCTATTATGAGTTTTTCATCTCTTAATCCCAATTTTCAAATTTGCGTAAGTGACTAATAAACATTCTTTATAAACACTCAAAGGCATGAGTGCCGGCGACTTCGCAGACAATGAACGGCTTTGCCGCCAAGGAATACAAGAAGGCATTGGTTGACCTCAGTACTTCGAGGTCCAAGATGGGCAGGTAAGCTGACAACTTATTGTGGTGCTTGAGTTCATTTGGGGTGCGAGTAGTGATCCCCTGAACACGCCAACCGAACGACACAACTCCATACCCTGATTGTTGGTATCAAGGAAGCTAGCTTTCAACGAAAATCCCATAAAAAAGCTAGCTTCCTCTATACCCAAGGGAGGTGAACTGAGTGAGGGCAAACCCTCGTCTTTACCAGTGAATGTATTAGTGTTTTGGAGAGGTTATAACAATATTAGTACAACAACAACAACAACAATAATAATAATAGAAAATATTTCTTAAAAATACTAATAACAAAACAAATAACTCAACTTTCTTTAAATTGAAGGTAATCTATAGTTTAGAGAGGTTTTTGTATATTTTATACCCTTAAATAAAAAAAATAAAAAGGGAAGGAAAAAAAGTTGGAACTCATGAATGCAATTACCTTCCACTTAGATTCTAACTACTAAGCTAGCCAACTTTCCTTTTATCATTTTACTTTAGTAAAGACAAATTGTAACACTTCGAAAGTAAGCAATATTAGAAGTTTATCGTTGATTGTTGATTAACTACTATTTATTTGCTATTCGCATTTGGATCTACTACTTGTTTTTTACCATGTTGGAAACAACACGAATTGTAGGTTGTAAATCTGAATTTTTTCTTAGCATGCAGATCAGAAAATTACAAATTGAAACAGATCGGGAGTTGAAAGACAAACCCAAGTCAATGCTCTAAGCGGAGGTTCAATAACAATCCTAGTCAACACAAATTGGGTATAGACAACATCTCTTTATTCTTCGTGGGGTACAACCCTAACGGGAGGTTGGACCGGATAAAGGGCATGAAAAAGAACAATGGTGTTTAGAGAGAATTTAAAATACAAATCCAATACCAAAAAAGTGATGGTGAGTAACTTAGGGATGTGGGATAAGCGATGGTGATGGATTCAAAAATCACTCCATGGTTTTGAAACTTCCGACCATGATGATGAGTTGCTTAGAGTTCCAGTGGAGGTAACCAGAAAAAAATCCTAATAAAAATAACGGAATGATCTAGAAACATCCATTTTTCAATGAAAAAGAAACTTTATTACCTTAAATTTCGGTAACTCCAACAATAAATCACAAAAACTTTAATATCTATTTATGCAATTTGTCCAAATAGTAATAGAAAATATTTTAATAATAATAATAATAATAAAACAAAACAAAACAAAAAATGTCACATTTGAAACGTTAAAAAATGAAAATGATAAGAAGAACCAAGACATATGCAGACTGCAATTTTTTAAAAGAAAGATAACACTTCTATATCAAAACAATACTTACAAAATAAAGTCATTCAACCTTGAACTCTTAGTGAGATACAAATAGACAAGGGGAACACCAATAAACCATACATATAAGACAATATATAGAAAGACCAATGACAACTCAAACCGTTACTTATCTTTGTAAAAAACATTGACCGCAGGACATCATCATGCAATGCCATATCAGATGTCATCAAATAAAAAAAGTACCAAATAAACTAAGTCATTCCTAATATATTAATTATCTGATCTGATGATTATAACATAAAAAAATAAATAGTTATCAAATTGGATTGTTTAAAAATATACATTGCTACTAATCGGAATTTAGCCCATTATTTTTTAACTAGCATGTTAAATTATTAGACACATGATTAAACACATACCGGATGGTGTGTATATATACATATATAATTAATATATGTTAAGCTTTATCCTATAAAAGAGAACAAGACCATAAGTAATGTTATAATAAAAATCAAATAATTTAAAAATTAGCTAAAATAAAGGTGATTAATTAATCTTAAAACTTGATATAAATATATTAATCATATTTAATATAGTAATTTCTTAATCAGGTACTACCGTTTAATAATAACTTGGTCCAGAGGTATATCAACAAATCAGAGTGGCGCAGCGGAAGCGTGGTGGGCCCATAACCCACAGGTCCCAGGATCGAAACCTGGCTCTGATAAGTTAGAGTGGCTTCCGCATAATTAAATTTTTTACTCTAAAACGTCCTTGCAACGTCGTCGTTTCGAAAAAGACACGTCTAAGACAAACAACGGACAAGATTTCATTTCATCAAACAGAAACACCGCGATATATCGGCTGCCATCCACACGCAACAAAGTCTCTGCAATACTATTTTATTTTTAAAACGAGAAAAAGAGACGAACAGAGAAGCCCTAATTCTTCAATTTGCTTTAAAATCTCGCGATAAAATCCGACAACCGACACCATTTCCCCGAATCTGCAACCTCCATTTATCTCCTTCAGCTCTCTTCTGTAAGCCATTTTCTATTTCTCGCTATTTTCTCTTGAAAAATGAATACTTAGCCTCTCATGTTCAATTACTGAAACTGAAATCTAGAACCCTAATTTTTTCCTATAGTAGGAAGATCGAAGCTTGTTTGTTAATAAAATTAATGCGTTTATCGATGCGGTTTTGTAAGAAATACTTGTATATTAATTGGAAATTTTTTTACTGACCTGAACTGTGTTAGATTATGTTTTGGATTTCGTTGAGTCTGAAGTGGAAATTGCATAAACTTTGGGACACTTTGGCTTCTAGTTATGGATTTTCTTAAGATTGAATGATCCAATTGTATTAGCTTATGCTACATTCTAGCAGATTAAACATTGTACAACTACAATAGATTACCTAATAATATGACTTGATTCAATATTGGCTTTTGTTTGGAAATTGGTTTGTGTGCTGCAGTTATCGGATAGAAAGGATACCTTTTCAGTTAAATCCATATATATATATATTTTTGTAGACTGTATTTTTCCATTTTAAGTATATCTTTGTATTGTTATTGTGCTTGTTAGCTATTCTCTTAAACAAAGTTACTTGAGAGAACCTCATTTGGTTCTGCTGTTAGTGGGTGTTTGGAATTGCTTATGAAAACTGCTTCTATGAGTATATAAAACAGCTTATTTTAACTACTAATCATTAGATAAGTAAAATCCCAAGCACCATCAAAACGTCTAATGTACTGTATCAAAACACAGTAAGTAGATAAGCATTTTGAATAAGCAATCCAAAACAACAAGTTGAGAATTAGAATTAATCGATTTATTTAAAGTGGGTAGATTTACAGATATCAGTATTGTTTACAATTGGCTGTAAGGATGGCAATTTATCCAGAAGTTTTTCATATTATTTGATCAGGTTTAGAGAGGATAAGCGCCTTTCTTGTTATGTTTATATATAAAACGTAAAGCTGAAAGTGATAGAAATTATTAGTAATCCACAGCTCAAGTTGCTTTGATGACCAATGAGTATAGTCACCATACTCTTTTTCTCTGTCGTGTTTATTTTTTTCTTCTTTTTGCTAAATTGGAGATAGCTTACTAAGTACTAACTATGACAGAACTTTCTTCTTTGCCTATTAATACCAGCAGTGTGGAATGCAAGATATATCTTCTACATAAGTAAGTTTTTAACTTTCTCTCGATTCAAAGATTGATATAATTGAGTTCTAAGATGTATATTCACGAACTGAACCAAGTTCTGTTATAAAGACTCACTTACTTCTTTTTATGTATGAATTGAATGCTTAACTTCTTGAATCATGTGTGACAATAGTGATTTCTCGCAAATCATTCCACATCACACCGGTTATCATAAAATCTAGAATTCTTATAACATGAAATGCACCATAATTGTCATAAACAGTTTTTTTCTACGACAGTGGTTCGAGAGAAAGATGTTTGTTGGGAGTATGCCGAGAAACTAGACGGAAATAAGGTTAAATGCAAATTTTGTCTTCGGATTTTGAATGGTGGCATAAGTAGATTGAAGCATCATCTATCCCGACTTCCAAGTAAAGGTGTAAATCCATGTAGCAAAGTTAAAGACGATGTTACTGATAAAGTTAGGGCCATATTAGCATCAAAAGAGGACAGTAAAGAAGTTCCTTTAACAAAGAAACGAAAACGAGAAGAACCCATTAGTATCCCTTCAGACAGAAGTATTGTAACCCTAGAGACAGTAACTCCAATTGCCAAAATCTTTCCTAATATTACCCAAAATGCCCCTTCTCAAGTAAGTGATCAAGAAAATGCAGAAAGAAGTATAGCTCTTTTCTTTTTTGAGAACAAATTGGACTTCAGCGTGGCCCGATCTTCGTCTTACCAGTTGATGATTGATTCAATCGCGAAATGTGGTAACGGGTTTAACGGTCCATCTTCCAAGACTTTGAAAACGACGTGGTTGGAGGTAATAAAGTCTGAAGTCAGCTTACAATCTAAAGAAATTGAGAAAGAATGGTCAACAACGGGTTGCACAATAATTGTGGAAACATGGACCGACAACAAATCTAGAGTTTTAATCAACTTCTTAGTTTCATCACCATCCAGTACGTTTTTCCACAAATCGGTAGATGCCTCTTCGTATTTCAAGAACACAAAGCTTCTTGCTGATTTGTTTGATTCTGTAATTCAAGATTTTGGGTCTGAAAATATCGTGCAGATAATCTTGGACAACACTCTCAATTGCACAAGTATCGTAAATCATATTTCACAAACGTATGGAACTGTTTTTGTATCCCCTTGTGCTTCCCAATGTTTAAATGCGATTTTGAAGGAGTTTTCAAAGATAGATTGGGTGAATAGATGCATCTCGCAAGCACAAACCATTTCGAAGTTCATATACAATAATTCATCACTTCTTGATATGATGAAGAAGTTTACAGTAGGCGAGGAGATCATCAAAACTGGTATCACAAAATATATCTCTCACTTCCTCTCGTTGCAATCTATATTAAAGCATCGGTCAAGATTGAAACACATGTTTAACAGCCCCGAGTTCACTAATAACCCTTTTTACTCGAACAAACCACAAAGCATGTCATGCATTAGCATACTTGATGATAACGAGTTTTGGAAAGCGATGGAAGAATGTGTGGCGGTTTCTGAGCCATTTTTAAAGGTGATGAGGGAGGTTTCGGGTGGAAAACCTGCAGTTGGTTTGATCTATGAGTTTATGACGAAAGCTAAGGAGTCGATTAGGACATATTATATAATGGATGATGTTAAATGCAAGATTTTCTTTGATATTGTGGATCAGAAATGGCAGAGTCATCTTCATTCACCCTTACATTCAGCAGCTGCATTCTTAAACCCGAGTATTCAGTATAATCCCGAGATTAAGTTTCTTGGATCGATAAAAGAAGACTTCTTTAAGGTTTTAGAGAAGCTGCTCCCAACTCCTGAATTAAGACGAGATATTACCAATCAGATTTTGTTGTTTACAAGGGCCACGGGGATGTTTGGCTGCAATCTTGCTAAGGAGGCCATTGATGCTGTTTCACCTGGTATGTTTTTGTGGCTTTTTACTTGAATGAAGTAGTTAGTTTGATATAGTCTACACATGCCTGGATAGTGATATTGGTAACGGGTCAAAAGCAGGAAAATTTTCTTGTATGGGCGGGGATGGTGAACATGTCAAATATGATTTACAACTTTACAAGGTTGTATTATCTCCATATCCATATTTCAAATAAAATGATTTAGGAGGTTCTATGGATTAAAAAGACCCTTCGGGTGACTTGACCTGTTCATTTTAAGTTTTTCTTCCCCGAATCAGAAGTGCAACCTCAATAACTCTGCATTGTTTTGGCTTAATTCTATAAGTTCTAGTTAGTTTCCTTGTCTGAATTGTTTAGAAAAATGGTTAATTTGCTCTGCTATATATTCTTTAAGTGATCAAATATTTGGACCATTATCTGAGTTTTTGGTGAAAAGCGAAAACAAAACCTTTGTCTTTGTGAAAAGGAGAGGATAAAAGAAAACTAAAATTGAAACTTATACTTTGCAAGAATAAGTGATTTTGATGAAAGGGGCAAGTATGAAGGACATTTTTACATTTGCATTCCCCAACGTATAAAAATCAATCATTTTTGCAAGCTATAATGTTTCTTTTCTGTTTTGCATATTCACAAGAGAAATCGTTAATTGACAATATAAAGTCAATTATGAGGTTCAAAAAGTCAAATCATTTTGTATTCTCATAACTTAGCAACAATCCTTGAGCACACATCTTTTGAGTGTAATTTTAACGACATTACCCAGTCTCGCCTGGGCAGGGTATGGTGGTCTTACACCTCTACCTGGAAGTAGATAGACTGCTTCCTAAAAGACCAGCTTGTGTTTAATCCAAAAAGCTAAGCAATAAGCACTATCTGAAAAGGCATTAAAATTTTAATGGTTGGTGGGATTTTGAGTGTAATTTGAATTATGAATGTTTGGCATTCCATCCAAACTATAATGCCTGTAAAAATGTCTGAGAAAACTCAAATTTCTATACGAAGTAGCTCATTCTTACAAGATTCAGTGCTTTGCTTTGCATTTTTGCAATAATAATTATTAATTTATTATTTTATCATTTTTTTGCAATAAAAAGCTGAATTTAGAGGTTTGAAAAGGTAATCACTCCAAATCTCATTGTGATATTTAGATTTAGAAGAGACATCCTTAATGACATGTGTTTATGACTTGATGTATGAAAATAATAAATAACAAGAAGCAATCAAGCAAAAGAACTCATAAGAAAACAGGTTAAAATCGTCACCTCTAAATTCTCTCTTGATCTGGAATTTGTTTATTTAATCCATCAATATATTATATTTTGTCATTATAATAATCTTAAAAATTATCTTTTAAACGTTTTCTCTTGTTCAGGAATTTGGTGGGAACAATACGGAGACACTGCTCCAACTTTACAACGAGTTGCCATGAGAATACTGAGTCAGGTTTGCAGCACTTCACCATGCGAGCGACATTGGAGTACGTTTCAACAAATCCATTCTGAGAAACGGAATAAAATCGATAAGGAAGTTTTAAACGATGTTGCCTACATACATTACAATCTAAAGCTAGCAAGTTCCAAAAAGTCAAAGTCAACAGATACCGACCCGATACAGCTAGATGACATTGACATGACTTCAGAATGGGTTGAAGAAACCGAGAATCCTAGCCCCACACAGTGGCTTGATCGATTTGGTTCAGCTCTCGATGGTAACGACTTGAATACTAGACAGCTTAGCAATTCTATGTTCGGTCCCAATGACCATTTGTTTAACTTGTGATGTTTGTAATGTAAATCTTAGGCCAATTTGATTTGACAATTAAAACATGTAAAATTGGTAGCTGAAGAATAATTAGGTTGCTGTATGTAAATTAAAATCGTGTAAAAGTACATTATAATTTGTAAGATAATTTAATTTGCAGCTTCCTGATCGCAAAATTAGAGTCAATGGTAACTTCTCTTTCATCTGATCTTGTTTTTATCTCAAGTATTTCGGTACCTGTGATGCGGCCCCTAGGATGTGGATTCCCATGAATCAGTAAGTAGTTAAAAAATCTCTGATTTGTGTTTTTATAATATATTGAGACAATTTGTGAGGTATCTGAAATTGAATCGGAAAATATTTAAATTTTAAAAATAGTCCGGTTTAAGTCAAGTCAAGTTTGAACTACTCAAGCAGACTGTCTAGTCAAACTCGAGTATTAAATTACTCTGCTTGTAAACGAGTTGATAAGGTTGTAAATGAACCGAATTTTCGTTGACATCTGTTTATTTGTTCGTCTGTTAACATTCTTGTGCTCTTATTTGCTCATTTATGCCGGATTTGTATTATAATCTTTATCTATACTAATATATAAAGTGTTTAACACCCTCTTTCCTCTAAATTTTTAAGACTAATTGATTTTAAGTAGTATATGTTTTTATCTATATCTATACTAATATCTAAAGAGTTTAACACTCTCTCCTCTAAATTTTTAAGACTACTTAATTTTAAATAGTACATGTTTTTATACAAATAATGCAAATACTTGAAGCAATAGCCTAATTAATCATCTTTTTAATTACTTTAACTTATTTATGGTAACTATTGTTTAACAACTCATTAAACATAATTATATATCTTTTCTTTATTTTGTTGTTTTTCAAAAATTATGATAAAAGCCAATAAAAGAGTTGATGAGGAAAAAAAGAGAAATAAAGAAAATTGAAAAAGTTGAAAGAAAACGGATATGTTATTGAAAAAAACTATTTGCTGACACCGCATTTTACAAATATTCATACCCTTACAATTTGAAACCGCATATGTTGTCAAGCACAACCTATTCGCCGGCGCCATATCGCACGAGTACTATGCTAGTATATTTATATATGTGCTTGTCCGTGTATTTTCGTCTTAACATTTAAACGAATGAATATAAACAACCACCAACAAACCAATCTTCCAAATGAATTAACAGAAGCACAAAATTCCATTTGTTTATCTATTGTGTTCGATTATTACTTCTACTAAAGTTAAATGAAAGAACACGAATTATCCGTGTTTGTTTGATTTGTTTACAACCTTGCGAGTCGAATAAGGTGGAACTCAAAATTTGGAATTTGCACTTGATTAGTAAATTCAACACGTCATTTTGTTTAAAAACTATTTTACCAAGGCCACTCATGGAAAATTTTACAATATAAAATAAAGAGATGGGTGATCTTGATAGAACAGTTTTCAAACTTGGTTTCTATTTTATAAATTTTCCACTTTTAAATACCAAAAAGTAATCTATTGCTATTGTTATCCAATCCGTCCAATAGATATTAATAGTTGCTAATGGAGATTAAAAAAAACGTAATTGCAAATCAACAAATATTAAAACTAAAACTGTTGTTCTGATCTCTTCTCTCGTTTTTGAATTGGATGTGAATAAACCAAGTTACTCGTGAACTACTCGAGTTTAACTTGTTAAAAGTTCCATCATATACTGTTAGGTCGAACCTAAACCTAACTAGGAGCACGTTTAATAAACAAGCTCGAATCCTAACTCCAAGCCTAAATTAGTTGTCAGCTCGATGAGGCCCTATCTAATGATTTTTGAATGTCCTATTTTCTTTACTGTGGAGTATGAAGATGATAAATTTAAAGATCTTTGTCAAAATAGGGAATTTTCTAGGGACACAAGCCAAAATAGGCATGGGAAACACAAATTTACCGATTTAAGCCTCCATCTTGCCAACCAATACATGTGTGTCACGTGTCATGATTTTTATATTTTTGTTAGAAGAGCATTAGTCCCATCGGTTCTTACATACACCCCCATATCGCCGATCAGATCTCAGGAACATGCATCCTTCGGCAAGATGGAGCTTCTTCGGCGATATAGACTCGTCCCAATTTTCAAATTTTGGACATGTGTAACCTTCTGACTGCTCGGCGAGATGGACCTCTTTGAGGAGTTCGTTCGGTGACATGGATGCTTAAATTGGTAATCATGTGTGATGGCTAGCTACATACAAATGTTTATAAATATAGATCTTTAATAATATAGATCTCTATAAGTCTGTGTTTGAGTTTTGAATTTTATATTAATTTGTTATAAATTTACTATTCCATAGAAATTATTACACAAAAAAGAAATAGTGGCATTTGAGTAGGATCTTCCGAAGCAATCAAATCTTATATTTAGACTAAAATGATCCATAAGATCTTGACAAAATTGATTTCAAGTATTATATCAGATCATGTAGTGTGGAGCAAACATGGCAGAATCACTGTAATTTGGTAAACATCAGAATTTGTGTGTTCCATTTAGGAATGTAAATGAGCCGAGCTACTCGCGAGCTATTCGAGCTCGGATCGCTAAAAGCTCGAAACGAGCCGAGCCTTAACGA
>JAUEJL010110577.1:0-12550 GCA_032274825.1 Drosophyllum lusitanicum | reverse complement strand
TTAAGATCATTGCTGGAACATATTGTAAATAATGCTATTTGAGTTGTACTATTTTAAAAGTGTTAAGATTGTTACTGAAAGTTATTGTAAAACATGTTATATTACTTGTACTACTTAACTTAAAAAATTGTCTTAAAAAAAGCTAAATGCTTTATAGAGTAGTAAAGATAAAAGGCTACGAACATTGATCGTGATGAAAAAGCTAGTAGCATTTATTTAAACCAAAAGTTTTCAAATTCAAAGTTGTTTAAATATGTTATGAAAAGTAGCTATAAGCTTTTTATAAATATACAATTTCTCCTCTTTTTCCATAGATTTTTCTTTTTCTTATTTTGAGTTTATATTATTTAACTTTAGTTATCAACTACTTTACCAAACACACACATATATATAAATAAAAATTACAGGCTCATAACTTCAAGCTCAAGCTATTAGTAATTTTAACACACCCACCCACTATACATAGATATAAGGCCAACGTAGTGATAAATCTGATGGTGTTAGTTCCCTCACCAGGTGATAAACATGCTCGGCAGCATAAACATGGTGTTAGTTCCCTCACGTAGTGATAAACATGCTCGGCAGCATAAACTGTACACATCAGTCGTGGGCAAATTGCCTAGTAGCATGACGAGGTTAGTTCATAAGAGCAGTTCATGAGCACCAGATAATAATGCTAAAGGTAGTGGTCTCCCATGATCTATGGATTTGACACACATAGTTCGGTGTTGTCGGTTCCAACAATGACATCAATTTCTCAAATCAATCTCTCATCTTCAACAGTTTCTATGATGGAGAAACACTCGAGTGTTCATTTGAGATGAATGGAGTCACTTACAAGCATTTGTATTATCTAGCACATTGGATATATCTGGAATGGGTTACTTTCGTCATACCATTTATGTGCCCACAAGACAAGAAACGGAAAAAGTTCAAGTCTACATAAGAATTGACAATGAAATATATTGAACGGGTCTTTTGGCATGCTTAAACAACGTTGACACGTATTTCATAATCCGCCATGCTTGTGCTCTGCAAAATTTAAGAAACATTATGCACGTTTATGCATATTACACAATATGATACGTAAAGACGAAGACCATGTGATTTGTAGTTTCAATAAAAATGACCTTTTAGTGTCTAGTATCGAAACACTAATTTGTGAGGAAGAACGAGTGGCAAATGTTCGACAAGTCAAACACTTGGAGACTCGTAATAACTTTCGGTCAGATTTAATTGAACATATTTCATGTATCCAATTTCTCAACAACGAGAACAACTAGATTTCTAAAAGTTTTTATTATTTATTATCTTTAGATTTGTATTTTGTAATCTATATTTTCTAATGTAAATTTTTATTAGTGTTCAACAAAATTTTGATTTATATTATTTGTCTTTTTTTATTTTTACACTAGTTATAAATATTTTATTTTGTTAAACAATTAAATGTGTGGAGAAAAAATTGTGAAAGAAAAGGTTAAGTTATATTTTAGGTTAGAAAGAGGAACGCTATACGGGTGTACATATTGTATTTGGTTCCTTTAATTATGCGTCAATTATATCGCCGGACATCCTCCCTCGTGTGCTCGACAGAAAATGAAGAGGTAGAAAATAAAATCGCAGAATAATTTGTCAGGTGCGAAGCACGTGACACCTCATCCGCCCCACGAGAATCTGATCTCATCTTTCCAACGACACAAAATTAACCAAACCAACAAACGCAACACTAGCCACTCTCACCCTCACACTCCTTCCTTCCTTCACATTCTTCCTCCTTTTTCTTTTCATTGGTTGTTGTCATTTAGATGGCCGGCGTTCTCGAAACCCTCACCGTCCTCCGTGCCTCTGCTTTCCCGCCGGCTTCCCTAACTCCGATCGCCTCTACTCCCGTTCCGCAACTCTCCCTTCGCCGGAGCTTTCTGCCGGAATCGAGATTCTCCAAGTTCCACATCAATTCTTTCCGCTCTGCTGGATCCCTCAGACTGAGCTCAAAATCTGGCCGTCGTGGTGGACGAATCGTCTGCGAAGCTCAGGAAACAGCCGTACAAGGTTAGAATCGTTCTTTGTGTTTTTTTTTCATGAAAATTTCTGCAAATCGTTCGATTTAATGTTCTTCGATTTCTAAACATAGGTAATAATGACATTCTGTAGTAATAATCTATTTATACATCTTTCAGCTGTTAGATTATATTATTGTAATTAGACCTGAAGAACAGGTGTAGGTCTATCTCAATTTCAAACAACATTGTCCTATTTGATTTGTGTTTTGCATCCTGTTACTTCCTATATCCATACAAAATTACTAAATTATTAGTCTTCTTGGTCATTTTCCTCCAAAAAGATGAAAACATAGAATCCTGATTGGTCATTGTTCATCTTAAGATCTATAATCAATGGAAACATAGGCTTGAAGACCTTTCTGCACCATCCAGTTTCATAAGTCTAATGATTTGCTATACCTCATGATGGTTGATAGATGATTGAAGTAAATTGTTTATGATTAAAATTGCAGTACTTCCTGTGACTGATGGTACATGGCAATCACTTGTTCTTGACTCTGATCTACCCATACTGGTTGAGTTTTGGGCTCCATGGTGTGGGCCATGTCGCATGATCCACCCTGTGATTGATGAGCTCGCGAAAGAATACACAGGCAAGCTCACTTGTTACAAGGTAAACACTGATGAAAGTCCATCAATCGCTACCAAATATGGTATAAGAAGCATACCGACTGTAATGATCTTCAAAGGCGGAGAGAAGAAAGATGCGGTTATTGGTGCAGTTCCAAAAGAAACTCTGTGTACCTGCATTGAGAAGTTCTTGTAGAGGTACTATGTATATACTAGATTCGTACCAATTTTAGTTCCCTTACGAGTTTCGGTCTATGATATTTCACAAGTACAGATACTGCAAACAGCATAATAAGTTCGATCTCCATCTGTATAGTTGGATTTTGAAATATTTGCTGAATTTCTCCTGAGATCCCTAGTAACATTTTCTTCTTGATTTGCTTCTTTTATCGTTTAATCGTTGTTGTGTTGCTTTGGCAATTATTTTTTTAAGAGTGTGAGATAATCTATCCTCCTAAAGTTCAGTGGAAAGAAAATATACTCCCTGACTCTCTCCCTATAAAAAAAAAGTCTGCTGGAAGCGCGAAGAGCTAAGCCACTAATGGACGCTTGACATTACCACACGAACTGTGTTCCAGAGTTTTTTTTAAGGAAAATAAAGTATTTGAAAAGAAACCAAAAAGAAAGAAAATAAAGTGATTTCCCGCATGAAGATGATACTCTATGAAAGGTAAGGCCAAGAGTTATGGGTTCCCTTTTCCTTACCCAATACCACATCAGCGCCACATTATTCTCTCTTCCATTTCTTTCTCCCTACCCAAATTACATGTTATACCTTCTTTTTTCTTACCCAAAATTTCCCCATTTTATTTTATTTTATTTTATTTTTATATTAACAAATCTAAAAATATATCCGTTGGAGAGGGGGGATGTGGGGGGGGGGGGGGTGAGATAGTGCTTCTCGATCGAGTGATGATACCCCTGTACTCGATTTCCCTACCCGAGCAATTTGTTTTGGTGTTCTTGGCCTTACCCGATGCTACTCGATGGGATCGAGTAGCCCATAACGCTCGGTCTAAGTGTATGGATGGTTGAAGAAGGTAGCCAAAGGCGTTTTTCCGAGTGTGAAGATGATAGACTCTATTTATAGGTGATGGTTATCCATTAATGAAGACCATAGTGTTAGAGTGTGGGAGACAACTGTCCAAATTACCGTGAGGAAACAAAAGTTGTCATTTCTTATAGTGTCGGCATATGCCCCTTTCTTAAAGGACATTATCACTACTATCAATGTCTAGGAATAGGAGGATGATATCGTGTGTTAAGGGTCTATCATTTGTAAGTCTGCCCATTACATTCTTGGTGGCGTACCATTAGATTATGTTGTCTTAAATTGGGTTTTGCAAAACGGCATGTTCTCGAGTTCAATAAGGGGAGGAAAGGAAATGAGAGGAAAGGAGATCCTTTCCTTTCAAATCATCCCAAAACAGCATGTTCTCGAGTTCAATAAGCCTAAACTTTCCCTCCAAACCTCTCCCTTTCCTTTCCTTTCCTTTTCTTCATTAAATGAAACTCAAGAACACCTTTTAGGTAGATTTAACGATTAATGGTTCGAGTGATTGCTAACGAACTCACTCTGTATATACTCCTTGTTTACTAAGAAAACGTCTCGCTTGGTAGAGGTCGATTAAAATGGGGGGATATGTTTTCAGTTGTTATATTTGATTTCATTATTTCATAGTATGTATAATTACATCTAATATTAGTTTTAGTTATGTAATTAATATAGTAAAAAAAACCTATATCACGTTGGTAAATATTTTTTAAAATATTTATAATATACCACTTTAGTAAATAAGTTTTTTATCTGGTTAAAAACTCACTGGAAGTTGGTGGACAAGTAAATATATTAAGATGGTTTCGAGAACTTTCAACTACGGGTCATTAAGGAAGTTAAAACAAAGTTAAGTATGGAATAAAAATTTGATCACTCGAGAACTAAGTTTTTATAAATCAATATAATTTTTATAAAATCTTTAAAAGGATTTAAACAAATTTGGGTTTCAACTACTTTTCTACAAAGAATCTTCAAAATAGACGAGTGTTGGTTATTCAACATAGAACTCCCAAAAAGTAAGCCATACATCTTTGTGATAGATAAGTTATGACTACTAATTTACTCGCATTATGTGGTGGGATATAATATTTTTTTCGTAATGTCACATTAGTGTCTCGCTTTTGAACCAATATATTTAGAGGGAGAAATATATATGTATCGATAATATGTGGTATTTATACAAATTTTAAATTAATTAAACATTTAAGTTTGAAGAACGACATTATGTTTTTGTTTGCTTATATGAATAAGATGAAAAAAGATCAAGGTAATTGGTTGTTTACCGATTTCAAAGATAAATTTTGTATACAATGAAAATAATAAGAAAGTTATTTGTATTGTTTCTAAAAAAATTATTTATTGTATATAATGACAACATAGCAAAATTCGTTATATTTTCAAACAGTTTGCCAATTAGGAAACCATCAATAAAATAATGAAAATGATAGAACGTGGATAAAAGTAAAAAAATGTGATTTTAACTTTTAAAATTTTAATCACGATATATATTTTTATAATCAACGTTTCATAGTTTTTGTAATTAACTTTCAACTGAGTTTTAGCTTTTCATATGTGAGACATATATGGTTATCATTTTTAAAAATTAAAATCATGTTTTTTTTATTCTTATCTATGTGGTTATAATTCTCCATAAAATTATAAGGTTTAATATTTAACCAATCCATAATAAGATTATTACCACAACAAAATTCATATTTATTTTTCTTTTAATATTGCTGAAAATAATAAGTATATATTAAAAGTTCGACATCTTTTATAAATAGATATCACCAAAATTTTATAACAAAATTTATCCAAAACATTTTCTAGTTTTTGGTTTTTAATATTTATAATATATTTAGTTAATCACATATATTTATTTTACTAAATAAATATACATATTTAATTACCTTTTATTTGATCCACAAATAAAGATCTGATTGATTAATTACCTTACAAATTAACTACTTGTCAACTTACACAATTTCATAATAACATTTGGTTTATAGACACTCACAAGTGTGACACTTGAGTGTCACATAACATTAATTATGACAATATAGTATAGCTGTCTATGTTTATAAATCCTAGCAATTCCCATCCTTTTTGAAAAGGCAACTATTCCCGCCACTTGCGCAACTAGAAAAACGTCAACTTTCATTTTCATATGTTCTCAAGTGATCTTGATTCCAACCTTCCATACTCTTGATCATTGATATTCAATTTAGAAATAGTGCAGGCACACATATCGTAATCAACCAATTTATTTTATATAAATGAATGTGCTTCATTTCTTTCTTGATAAAAATAAGAGACTTGTCTATTTTGTTGTAATAGAGAAATCATTATCATTTAAGTAAGAAAATTGTATAAAAGTGATCATTACATTATTAGTAAGAACATTTTTAGTGGAGCAAACTCTTGGTAGAAGACCAATTTATAAGATACAGAAAGTTATTTTTTTAATGTCAAAAGACTATTATAAATACTAGGAAGATGCTAGAACAATTACAACCAACCAAAATGAAAACTAAGTGGAAGGTTACAACACAATCTACCAAGTAAAGATAGTTAACACTTTCTATAATCAATACATGCATATGTAATTTGGTGAAATTTTCTACCCTTAAAATTTTATAACAATTGATATATTCTTGCTTCTATGAATCAAAAATCAGTTTAAGATAACATATTCATCACCCCTCTAGACTCTAGTTATCATTTTACAATCTGCTTTTTTTCAGATCTTCAAGATATAAATCTACCACTTCTTTTCTATGGCAAAAAAGACAAATCTTACTTCTCTCCTTTTATAGGGCTCAAGAGTTCACATATACACAATGTTAGTTTAATGGTAAGACATTAGACTTTCAACCTCTTATTTTGCTACATTTCGATGTAGACTCAAGAGTCAAGATTGCTCAAGAATATGATTCAGTAATAGCTATACGCACCCCGTTAACAAGTCGTTGGCTATCAAAAACTATATATAAGTGTAAGGGTCAATCACATGAGTGATATTAAAAACTATATACCTTAGCTAGAAGTCTAGAACTAATAGGTAATGTAAGGGTCGATCAAATGAGGGATATCAAACCCTCTATACTTTCAATACAACTAATCTAATCTAATATAAATAAAAGACTAATTTAATAAAATTTATTAGACGATCTGAACCATTCATTTAAATTTTTTTTTAATTTTGACCATTCATTCACTTAAAATCAAAAAATCAAATTTGAGTTTTTAGAGTCAAATTATTAGAGATAATTTCATATATGCCCTTCTTAAATCATATAAAATCGTATTTGTCCACCTTAATTTACAAATATCATATTTACCCTTTATAATATTTCAAAATATCATAATTAACCAAATTCTTAGTTTTATCATTCTAAAATATTTTATAATCATTTCAAATCCTTTTTAATTATAACCAATAACGTTTAACTTTATTACCTTTAATTGTAACAATAATGATTGGTGACTTATATAAGAAATAAAATCACATCTCTTCATATCATGACACCACATTTCTGCCGTCGTCTGCGCTTCCACTCGCGTCGATGTTTCCACTTCTGGTTAGAGTATTGATGTCGTACGTCGCCATTTTTTAAATTCTCATTTAATTCGTATTTTATTATTATTTAATACGTTTTTATTAATATTTAATATTTATTATCTTTTAAACCAACTCGTGTATCACACGGGTATTTAGTCTAGTACCATTAATATATAATCACATATTGGGTTTGGGTATACCGGTGTAGGTTGGCGTTTTATAATTTTATTACAATTAGGCTATAGACCGTGTGGCACTTGATCTAGTTCATAGATAAAGTATGACAATCTAAACACAAAATTTGATTCGGTTCCGTTTTCGAATGTTCGATTTTATCAAGGTTTGATCTTTTTTGGGGTTTTCTTGTCCGTGGCTCCGAATCAAATTATGGTTGCAGACGGTTTACAATTGTCCACACCTTTGGTTTGTTTCAATTTTCGGGGGCTCAGTATGACGTCTTGGTCCCACGCTCACAGTTCATTTTCGCTTTATCCGCACCCCATGGCCAACCATTTCAGATAAGCAACCTCCTTCCTATCCGACACATGTCAATCCTCTAGTCCTTTAATCCATTCTAACATTCATATTCCTAAATCTTTGATCTTTAGAATCAGTGTCGAAAGAATTGGCGCCGATACTCTAAAGATCGCACCTTTTGATTTTATACCCACCAACTGTTTGATAAAAGGATCCACCGAAGAACCCAAAAGAGAAATAGAATGTCAACTGCTTCTTTGAGTTCATCAACCCTCGTTCAATCACAGATTAATGGGTTTGGCAAGCTTCTAAAGCCCTCTCTCTTTCAACCCAGTTCGCAAACTTACACGAGGTAAGAATCCGTTGATCTTGAATTTGAGTTTTGGTAAAGTTTTCTACAATTTCTCATCGAATTGCCAAGAGTTGACTGAATTTCTTTTGATACCCCTTTATTGATCTTGTTTTGACTATGTTCTTGAAGGAAACTTAGGTGCTTTTAATAAATAAAAAAAAGTAAATTCCTAATAGATATTATTTTGCTATATAAGGTTTATAATCCTATGCTAACTACTTGATTGTACAGATATAAATGTAAAACATCGATTTTATCTTTTTTAGTGCAGTAAGAGAAGAGATTGATGTTAATTATTCATAGTTTTTATTGACATTAACTTCAGGAAAAATGTTGGCTGTAATTAGGGAGATAACTAGTTGAAAATTTGCTTTATTTGTCTCTTTAGAGCTGCAAGATAAATGAGATTGGAACATTATCCTTGTTTACTACTAGTCCTATTTCCCTCATATGTTGTAGTTGAAATATATTTAAACTTCCTATATATTATTCTGTACTTCCAAATTAGGAAAGCAATTACAACTGTTGTGAAGGCTTCTCGGGTAGATAAATTCTCAAAGAGTGATATCATTGTTTCTCCATCGATTCTCTCTGCAAACTTTTCAAAGTTGGGAGAACAGGTACAATTATGTAGTTATGTATTGATCATTTTAGCAAAGGCTAAATTTATGAATCTGTTTCAAACTTTTCGCTATTGATACTTGAAACCATTTTGGTTTTCTTCTACTTTCATCACCAAATAGTAAATGCTCTCTAATATTCAAATGCGTTCTTATAGGTCAAAGCTGTTGAGTTGGCGGGTTGTGATTGGATTCATGTTGATGTAATGGATGGTCGTTTTGTTCCTAATATTACTATTGGACCACTTGTTGTCGATGCATTGAGGCCAGTAACAGACCTCCCATTGGATGTACATCTGGTATATTTCGTCCAATTTGTTAGAAAAGACATTACTTTTTTTCTATTATGTTATATTTAACATTGTGCTAATGAGAAACTGATGACAGATGATTGTTGAACCTGAGCAACGTGTGCCCGATTTCATAAAAGCTGGAGCAGACATTGTTAGTGTTCATTGCGAACAATCTTCCACTATCCATTTACACCGTACACTTAATCAGGTAAGATTTCCCATTTGTAAGATTTGTAAAAAAAAGGTTTTCCTTTAATGTCTTTTTATTCAGATTAAAAGTCTTGGAGCCAAAGCTGGAGTTGTTCTGAACCCTGCTACACCATTAACCACAATAGAATATGTCCTTGATGGTAAATTGATCTTTTTTTTTTCTTTTTTGATACTCCTGTTTACGCTTTAGAATTTACTGCACAAATTATGTAAATTATTCTAAGAATCAAAATCTTTTCTTCTGTGTAAGAGCTTCAATAGATATTAATAATTACTATCTTCGTCCCATTAGAATTACAATAATTTCAAGATTAAGCTACCATCTTGAAGATTCAACTCATTTCTTGGGAAAATTTCAATGCTAAAGTTAGTTTTTTGCTTATTATAAGCACCACAAATTAGTGATTTAGTGCATTTAGTAAATAAGATCGTCTATCTTGGATATTTCTTTATTATTAAAAATTGAAAATTTCATATTTCTCATTCAACAGTGGTCGATCTGGTGTTAATTATGTCTGTAAATCCTGGATTTGGTGGCCAAAGTTTCATTGAGAGCCAAGTGAAGAAAATCTCAGATTTGAGAAGAATGTGTGTAGAGAAGGTGTTTGATTGCCTTTTTATGCTATAAGACCTTAAATTTGTTACATTATTTTATTTTAAGTTTTTAACATTTTGTTTAATATTTTTTCTTAATTCTGCTTAACAGGGTGTGAACCCATGGATCGAAGTTGATGGAGGAGTTACTCCCGCTAATGCATACAAGGTATATCCTCTTGGACTCTTGGTTAATGTACAAAGTTATTTTTATTCTTAAATCTTGATTATTATTTTAAGAGTAAGTTACATTTCTAGTTCATTTATTACGTCGAAAACTACAAAATCTATGTACAATAAGATAGTTTAACTGTTTAATAATCAGATTCATCTCATTAAAAGCACTAAAAATAATCTTATCAAATCAACATCATGGACAACTTTAATTATCGTTTGACAGACTTTGAGGTCGAAAAATGTATTTTACTCTTATTTTTAACTATATTGTTTATGTAGTCATAGATAACGCATTAGTTTATTTATCAGAACGGCCAAGAAGGTGTTTATTAGTCAACCCGGCCTGACCCGTGAATAAAACTCATGCACTTGCAGGTAATCGAGGCTGGGGCAAATGCTTTGGTTGCTGGTTCTGCTGTTTTTGGAGCTAAAGATTATGCTGCAGGTAACTGCAAGATTAAATTCAAAATACGGAAATTGAGATCTTTCTTTTTGGTGTTTCTTACGTTTTTTGCCATATGAATTTGGTTCTACAGCGATAAAAGGTATCAAAACCAGCACAAGACCGGTGGCGGTTCCTGCATAGAACTTTTCAAGTACAGATGTGATTTCAGTACTCAATATTCCTGTAAGAAACTTCTTTATTTCATATTTAAACATGTCGATAATTGATTTTTGAATTTATTTATTCTGATGAAATGTTCTTGAGTCTATCCTTCAGTTTTAGAGGATGAGAGGATATTATGTGTGTGATAAATAAATCAAAAGCTAGTTTAGGCTCAGAAGCGTAAACAACCCAACTCAAAACGATCCAAGCTCGGGTAGCTTGCGAGTAGTTCGGCTCGTTTACAACCGTATAACAAATCCCCTTATTCCGTTCTTTGATTCTTTCCAATCCAATAGTTTTGAGCTTTTATAACAGATTTCATAGCTTTCAAGTACATAACACAAATCTTGAAGAACTGTTTGTTGATCAATCATGAAACTGTGTTCTAATGATTACAAATTTTCATCTGCAGACAGCCACCAGCAGGAATTCAATAGCTAATATTTTGTTGTTTCTTGCTGTTGTAAAATTCATCATGCATCGAACGAATATACGAATAAGGTCCATTTGTAAGTGACAGAAGGTACCTTTGTCGAATTATCTTCGTATCCACGAGTAAGTATTGTTTATTATATCTTGGCCCTTTAAGGAACAAACATAATCAAGATCAAAGGAAAAAAAAGTAATATTTCTATATATGTACAAAATCGTATGATCATAAGTTATCCTTGCATTCTAGATTATGTTTCGGACAGTAGATGAGATATACATAAACGATAATTATAGTTGAACAGTGTAAAATAACATAGAAAATATTTACAAAAATAGATGATTATTTTTACTTCATTAAGGGTATGTTTGGTACGCAGTTTTTTGGAGCTGGTAGCTTTTTGTTTTGAAATAAAAAGCTACAAGTCTTGTTCGGATGAAAAAGCTGGAAGCTTTTTTTTAAACAAAAAACTCCAAAATAAAAAGCTTCTTTAAGTAGCTTTTAAAACTAGCTGGAAACTTTTTATATATAAAATTACCTAAATACTCTCTTTAATTGTTTTACAATCCCTTCTATTTTTATTATTTGTTCTTTTTTGTCATTTTACACCGTTAAGCTCCAACTATCAGCTATTTGTCACACACATATACAAATAAAAGATACAACTTTCAGCTCCAGCTACCGGCTACTTTCGTCAAACACACCCTAAAAGTTCCAAAAAAATATCTCACTTTCTTGGGTAACTCACTCAAGCGCAATCAAAGGAGAGGAAAAGGAAGAAAAGAGTATCCGGGTTTTGAGAGAAAAGAATTAAGGACCAAATAGGTCTAAACTCCCTCTTCAAATCAACCCGAGAATACTCTTTTCTGTGGTTTCCTTTTAAATCGTTTATTTTCTTTTAATTAAATAAATACTTGAGAAAGGGATTATTCTCCGCCGACCGGTTCCATGGGTAACATGAGACTTTATATATTTTGTTTTTGTTCATTCATCAATCTGAGATAGTAGTAAATTGATCAACTGTTTTTATGTCGTGTCGGGGTCAATGGTATGCATACTTGGTATCGTTAGAGACGTCTAGTCGAGAGAAGTCTAAAAACACCAAAATTACATAAATAGGTGAACTATGCAAAATCATTTTTCCTGTATGCATTTCAACAAATGACAATAAGGTTAAATTACACCTAGAGTTGTGCAAATTTGGCATCATCCGAAAGAAGTTGAAAGGAATTCGATGATACTAAAATCGTATAAACTAGTGCCTTTAAAGATTTTTGGGGTGTTAGGGATTGCTCATGGAAAGTAATATTGATTTTTATATATGGAGAATTGCATAGTTAACTTTAACAAAATTTAATATATATACAATTAAACTAGCTAAAGTTGGAGGAGATTATATTTATAAAAAGTTGTCTGGAATACTTTATTAGGAATTAAATCACCACCTTGTAAGGATCGAACTTAAAACCTTAACAAGAACCCGTTAGAAGATGCGGATAACAAAAACAAGATAAACATGACACCAAGATATAACGTGGTTC
>JAUEJL010110566.1:0-12552 GCA_032274825.1 Drosophyllum lusitanicum | reverse complement strand
TGTTTGATAAAGGTTCTGAATGATGCAAATTATCATTTTAACCTTAATAGTGATATATTATATTATAAGATACGATTATTTAACAAGAAAAAGTGTGAAAGAAGGAGTATTAGGGTAAAAATACTTGATGCTTAATGATTCAGAATGCACTTTAGAGTAGAATGATTCAGCAGCATTATGCTGAATCATTCAGCACAGTCTTCATTCAAAGGTAGCAATCAAACACGCTAAATGCTGAATGATTCAGCATTCAGCGTTGAATGGTTCCATTAAGCTGCAAACAAACAGCCCCTTACAAAGAAAGTGGTTTGCTGGTAATTTTTTAGAGAAAAGATAGTGGGGGATTTGATATGGGTATGATGGGCTTTGTGTAAAAAAATTTAGCGATGAGAATGAAGAGAAGATATAAGGGGTTATACAGGTGTTGAAGCACAAACCCGAGGCACCCGATGACCTACCCAATTTCTTAAGGTTACGCCATAGGGCTAATCTAAGGGGTTGGTGTGTTGCTCTTTACCACTACGGTGAAAAAAAACTTTGTTTAAATTTGATGCTTTAAATTATATAATCAAATGTAGGATGACTAATGTTTATAATGTCATATCACTTATTCATGAAGATAGAATAATATTATCATAAATATAAGCACATAATAAATGTACGAGATATTCATGGCTTATCTAAACGTCCAAACGTAATTTATAATCTTATTGTCGTATTTATGAAGAATGAGAAACTTTTATAAAAAGCGTAACTATTTTTTACCTTTTTTTGTTTATACAACCTCTTTTCTAATTTTTATTTATTTTTTTGAAAAGGTCAATACAACCTAATATCACTAAAGTTGTGACTCTACCTAGAACAAGTGAAAACAACTATTAATTATGAAAAAGATGTCGACGGATCTCAATTTAAAATGGAAACTAATATATATATATATTAATGCATATTCTACCAAACGAAATTTTCTTAAAAACAAATCACCTCCGACTTTAATTTCACATTGGTGAATGTTTAATATAGTCCATATTTAATTCATAGTCCTAAGCGATTAGTTTTAGCCCTTTGATCAATAACATCAATGGTTTAAATTGCATTTTAAAATTTTGGGCGGAGTGACATTTTCGTAATTCACATGTGATGCTTTTACAAATCACATGTGATTGTATACTGAATCAAATGTGATTGTATACTAAATTTTAGGACTATGTTTTTTACATAAACTTTATTAAACACAACTCATCGCCATTTAAAATTTTGATAACTAAATACATTGTTTAGCTTGTGTAATATCTTCAAACTCTATCTGTGTAGGTTAAGTTTAATCGAGAATTGTTTTTCTACAAGACCATAAAAATTACTTGTAACATCATTAATAACTTATCAATATGGGTATTTTTACCATTTATATATTTACCCAATCGTAAATTGCATCTGAATGGACCGTCATTAATGAGCGAGATTTGATTTTCTCAAAATACCCCTAATTAATGTGTCATTAATAAGCCTAACAATTATTATCTGTTGATTTATTTTGATCAAGAACCAAGATTGATTCTTACAGTTCTCGCACGAAAAATAGTTCTCGTTTGAATCATTGTCTATCCGTATATCACCTCGAATCAATTTTAAAACAAAATATGAATAATAAAACCTGCACGTAGTCCTTGACATCGATCCTAGCAGAGTAGCAGCCACCTTGGACTCCATATATATATAAGAAAACACATGCAAAACATTAGGATCTTTTCAGAATGACGAGTTTCCATTTGACTTCAAAATGAGCAGCAATTTGCTAAATTCGAAATGAGAACAACCTTAATTTGTAGGAACGTCTTAGCTAGGCCTTAATTAGCTGGGAATCGGATATGCCTAATTTTTCTGATCAAAGTATATACTATCTATGTATTTTGGTTTAATAAATGCAACCAATGTTGAAATTAACTGTAGTTTTTCAAATTAATTTTGTATGTAATTTCTTTAATTTTTATAACCTTCTTTTTCACTTTTATCAATTTGAATAATATTTGGGTTTTTTACTTATATTATTATTAGTATTAATATAAAAATTATAATAATAAAAAATTATTATTATTATTATTATTATAACTATCACTTTTAGTTATAAAATTTGGTTTTATTTTTAAAAATATTATCTTTGGCTATCTCTATGATTTATATTAGTGTCATTATTGTTATTATTATCTTGTAGAGAATAAAACCTATTTCTTTTACCAAGTACAACAAAATTTATTATTAAAATATAAGATAACTTTTTTAGTTTACTCACATAAAGATTATAACTTTGTAAGAGTTATGTTCAATAAAGTCTATTTAAAAAACATAATCCTAAAATTTTAATATTTAATCACTGGTAATTCAGTATACAATCACTTGTGATTTGTAAAAGCATCACATGTGAATTACGAAAAATTACGAAAATGCCACTTCGTCTAAATTTTTAAAATTTAATCTGGACCATTGATGTCATTGATCCAAAGGTTAAAATTAGTCCCTTGGGACTATGAATTAATTATGGACTATATTGAACATTTTTCAACTTTGTAAATATAAAATTAAGTAAATATTACTTCCTCCTACATTTTTTCTACGATGTTATTTTCACTAGATTAAGGATATTATATCCTTTTAAACTATACATTTTTTAGTAATATATTTTATTAAGAAAAATATATATTATTTCCTTCTAGTTTTTTGTTTTTGTTTTTAAAGAATAATGATTATAATAATAACACCAATAACAATTATGTAAAAATTAAATGTTAACCAAAGTAAAAGATCAAGAAATTACCGAAATTAACTATTTTCAAAGTAAAATTAAACCAACTTTTTATGTCTACGGTTACAATTATAATAATGATAAATAAATATCAAATTTCAAACGTGAATAATAAAGTGAATTAAATTGAGGATATGACACATTTTATACATCGTGGAACATAACTCATCTTTTAATTGTTTCTAAATATCATGAAATTTTCTCATAAAAAGGTGTGAAAAATCAACATATTTATTGTAGTGACAGAACACATTTTATAGGAGTTTGTTAGAGAAACAAAACCATAACTTAATCTTATCCTATTTTGAGAAGTTTACATCACCCAACTTCAAAACAAGTTTAGAGAAGGATGGAGAGATAGAAGAAGATCGAATTAAAAAAACAACTATACATGACTTTGACCACGAGGTGTGTGTTATATATTGGTCAAAGACAACAACCTTGTTGGTGATGTTTGAGAATAGGATACGATTGTGCCTTAAGGTTTTGAGAGAAACATGAGGATCATGCTAAATATTTGAGAAAAGATGAGTCGATATATAGCGTGTTTTTGTATTAACCTGTTTTTTTTAATCTTGTGGACTCAAAGTTATTAATAGTTTTAAGATCTACATTTAAAATAAAAACAAATATACATATATTCTAACACCTCTTACTGATTTATAATAACATATATTTAAAGAGAAAACAAACAATATCTAAAACTATTTACTTAATTAGGTAAGAATGTTAACTTTGAAATTGTCATACGATTTTTTTTTTCTTTTGTCAATACAAGTATAAGTGAACAACATACAATTTTTGTGATTCGTTAGCGACATTCACTCATTCATTATGAGATAAGATACATAATATTCGATTTTATTGAACTAGCTTAACACTCCGTATATAAACACGGAGATGGTTAAGGTAAACTTTAAATGTATATGGTGTTAAAGAGTACTAATATATATAGTAAAATAATTGTTACTACAAGAAAAAACCTTAATTGCGGCGACATTCTTTTGCGGCGATAACAGTCGCCGCTAACAACCCCGGTTACGAGAGCATGTTACTCATTTTTCGTCGCAAATGTTAAAATGTTCGCCACAAATAAGTTTTTGGTACGAGTTTTTTATGGCGGACTATTTGACGCGACATGTCGCCTCAAAAAGTCTTTTGCGGCGACAATGTGTCGCTTTAAAAAGCTTTTTTTCTTGTAGTGTGTAAACCATACATAGAGATACAACCTCTCTTAAAAGATGAGTAAATATATTAAAAATCATAAATTCATACATAACATTATTTTGTAGAACCTATTTATGAACAACATTTATCATTTTATTTATAGAGTTGTCTTCCTTCACACATACCCTAAATATTGTTGGATCTGAACATAAGTCTAAATGATTTGAATAGATGTTTTTGTTATGATATTTAAGTGTTAACAGATTTAAAAATGACATTTGGGAAAAAAAACAACTCATTCTTAAGTCATCTAGGAAAATAAAGGAAAATTATTGATAAAAGAAATTCAAAAATAAAATGATGAAATCGTAATTCTTTTCTTTTAATATATATATATATATATATATATATAATTAAAAGGTAAAAGTTAAAAGATGATACCAGTTTCTTTTCTTTTTAATTCTTATCTATGAGTCACAACAATCTCTCCTTAAATTAAATAATTAATCAAGTATTTTCAATTTTATGTACAATCCATCACATATAAAATGCAACGGGTACCAAAATAATAGGAGGCTAGTCACGTGAATGTGAAATGGGCAGATTGGGTCCTGCCAATTTATGCAAGTTGGCAAGTAGGCAAATCCAATTCATGCATCTTAGAATATTTTGATCCTCTTCTTATTAAATAATAATAATAATAATAATAATAATAAACCAATCGTAGTGTGATTTAATATTACCTTTGAAATAAGTATTACTTATCCCATAACATCAAGAACAAAATAAGTGTTAGAGCCATTAGAAGAAATAAGTAAAAAAAATAGTTAACAAGATGTTTTATATTCTTTTATAATTTTTTTATTTACTCTATTATTTATTAAACCAAAAGAAAGTTGTAAGGAAGAAGAATTTATAATTGGATCATACGATGTTGTAATCAAATATGATCGGTCTTTTTTTAAACATGTTACATAAATACTTTCTAAAATGGATTGAATGATCGAACCCCAATCTAGTTGGCTTAGAGATTGAGCTTCCTAATTAATTTAATATGAGAATATTACTATGATGTTATATATCTCGAGCATTAGAGTATGTGAGAGATTTGATAGAACAAGAGCTTCTTATGACAATGTATTTAAAAAAGAGTTTAAATATTTCTGATAATTATTTTACCCTTTTGATAAATACAAGTTTGATCTAAAAATCTTTTTATTATTAACTAGCATAATACCCGAGTACTGTTGTAGCAATGAATAGTTTCTACTTGGTAACAATCCATTTTCATTTATTTCTCTTTCTCTCATAAACTTTTTATTGATTTCTAAAACAAACTTCAAAATACAATAAAACAAGAAAAAAATATTAATTTATAAAATAAGGATGAGAAAAACCCTAGATATTGTGTTGATATAGGTAAGGAAATGTGTCGGTATGTAAGAGTGTGTTGGTAGGTGGGTTAAGTTATTTGAGAGGTATATTAGTCATTTTTAAATGATGAAATTTTAAAAAATTAAATAAAATAGGAGAGAGAGTGTTAAATATACTATAATATAGTTATATAGAAAAATTAAAATGTTTGTCCATGTAGTTTACCCATTCTTTCACTTTTAGTCTTTAAGCTTTAGCAATTATGCAAATAGCCTCTAAAATTGAACCATTTTGCCCTTTTAGTGATGAGTAGAATAACCAAAAACCCTTCTTAAACAATTACAAAGTTATACTCGTCCAATGTCCGACAATTCTCACACAGTGACACAGATTCCCCATCTTCATCACTCTGTGCCATCTCTTTAACATCGTATGCCACTTTGAATTTATTCATTTAAGTTCTAAGTGCATCACCGACCATAAAAGCACTAGGACCCACACATCTTACGGATACCTCATGGTTCAACCAACTAGTCAAAGGGATGGTACTCGTCTGCTTTTATTTTATGATAAAATTATAAGAAGCGATTGTCTGTGGCTAGGTTTCCGCTCATCTATGTAGAGCACCATTAGATGTGCACAGAAAATCCAAATTTTTGATTTTGCGCAAAAACTATCCGAAACTGGTTTTTTCCAAACCGTTTTTTTAAAAACCGTATAGGCAAACCAGATTGGAAAAACCGGATAAAAAACCAAAAAAAGCGGTCTGGGGGTTTTAAAAACTAACCGTTATGTGACCATTGGGGGGGTTCTTTTGACCGTTTTATAGCCGTTTTTGGCCAAAAATTACCATTTTACCCCAATAAACATATATAAATAGTTTGGTATGTATTTGATTGATTTATACCATATTCCAACTCTCTCAGTTCTTATTTTGTAATTTTTGTTCATGACTACTACTACTACTACCGACCTCAACACGGTTTGAATTTGAACTTTGTTTTTAGTTATTGTAATTTGAACTTTGTTTTCAATTGTTGTAATTTGAACTTTGTACTTATGAACCATTTTAACTTATCGATATCCAAATTTTATTTGTATATATGTATTTTTATAGTATATATTTAATCCTATGTAGTTAAAAAAAAGGTAGAGACAAAAAAACAGGGAGTAGAGGTACTGCAGGTGGGAGTAGTACTAGTCTTGGCCGTACCGGATTTTTTCTTAAGCGGATTAAAAAAACCATTTTTTCAAACCGAAAGTGGTTAGACCGGATTACTATATAACCTCTCCAAACCGGTTAAAATCTGGTCCGGATATTAAAAAGACTTGTTTTTAGTCTCTCATGAAAAAATGGATCGATTTTAAACCGATTCGGATTGGTTAAAGAATCAACTTTGTCACCTCTAATCACCATCTCAAATTGATGCAATGACGGAGCTATATAGGGAATAAGGTGGGCAGTGGCCCACCAAAAATAAGTAATAGCATTATATTAACACTACATTTGTAACTATAATCATTTGGTTCACTTGTAAGTTATTTCATCCGCTAATTATAATATTTTAAGATGTTATTCGTAACATATATAATGAATTAATGCACATATATATAAACAAAATAGTAATTAATCATTAATTCTTTTTTTCAATAGTTCTAGCTCCCTAACTAACAACACATACACCAATCGGTTATTGATCATGACTATTTAATCAATTTTTCTAATCGTGATATCGATTAGTTTCAATTGTTGTAATGCGCAAACTACGTTAACTCTATACGTTTTACATTATGTATTGTACTTCAAGATTTAACTTTTATTAAAACAAACTTTAAAAACTCAATTTTTCGTGTCTAAATAAGTTTTTTATTAACATATATTTGTTCAGAACTTTTTTTTTCTATTGTATGTAACCAAATTACTTAAAATTGTGTAGTTAAATACTTTTTTATGTAGTTTTGTGTATTACAATATGATATAAATTGTTGATGTAAGAGAGAGTCGTATAAAATTAAAGATACAGCTTACATTTTGTTTGGCCTACTCCGACATAAAATTCTGGTTAAGCCACTAATTAATTAATTGATACAACTTCGAATCTTCTATATATATCCATGCTATCTCCATCACTAGCTAGGCGCCAACTTTTACGTCAATTTATGATTTTTAGGATTAATTTGAACTGATATTTGTTCATGATTTTGTTTGGGCTGCAGGTGATGATGATATATATATTAACTGCTAATTAAATTTTAACCATTTTTAATTATGAATTACCCTCGTTTAATACATGCTGTTATAATCTCGTTTGTTATCATTTTCCTACAAGCTAGGTTTAATAATAATATAATATAATATAATAATTTTTTATATTTAAAGCTAAAACTGAAAGAGGAATTAGGTTCCAAAAATGTCCTAAGTCCTAACGCAGATCGACCCCACACGACGTCCTTTCACATGTATGTAACACGTTAAACTTTTGCATCAGATTTGAACAAAGTGTTGCATGTGAATTGGTATGTTTTCAACTTTTCATACTTACAGACCGGATGTGTAAGGTTAAAAAAGTTGAATAAAAGCGATATATATATTCCAGCATGAGAATGAGTATACATATATATGTAGTATGTATATGTCATATGTCGATATGATCGATCATATTACTTACAGGAGTACGTCTTGTTAAGCCATGAGATAGAAAAACCGACACAGCTGGTAATTTACATGGTTCGGTCAAAGTGATTAGCCTACATCCACAGCTAGGAACCGAAAAATTAAAGCGGTCATCTTTCTGTCATACCACCTCACTAACCATTTTATATTTTAATACACACTCATATGCACTTACAATCAGGACGGTGTTCCCATTGGATCCGTTTGAAAGATGACATCTTAGAGAGGTGGGGGTGATATTCCTATTGTGGCCGTTTGAAAATTTTAATCCTCCTTATGGGAGGGTTGCCACTCGGTATACCCTTAGGTAAGTAACCTTAGGTACGGTATTTATATTATCTTGTTGATTTCACGATTCGGGCATTTACACTTTATTCGGGTAGGGTCAAAAATCTATTTTTGCTAAAACAAGAAGTACGTTTCCGATAGATTATTCACAAAACTTAATAATAAAGTTACCTTGGATTCAAGTGCTCGTTGGCCCCAAAAGGGTATAGTACTAGTTAGTAAACGCTAAAAAGACGTAATTCGACAACGAATACACAACTTTGTTCGTGTCAATCAACATCACAAACAATCCGATCTTGGACATAAATCATGCTTACAACCTTTAAACATAGACATAATGATTTTGATACATTAAAAACATGCATACAAAATATATAAATCTAAGAAACCTGTTAAAAGTAATGAAGTTGCATCATTACTCATAGGAAAAAAATGTTTTGTTATTTTCTTTAAATGATTTGGATTAATTGTTCTTAGACCAATTATTGCTTTGAGCTAATAGACCAAAGAGTTCTGTTGAAAACTTTTTATAATAATTTTTCAATCACATTGTTACGCTTGTTATGCGATGCACTCAAAGAAAACTAGAAAAAAACGACACAAGGAATTTACATGGTTCTGTCAAAGTGATTTGACCCCGTTCATAGACAAGAACTGGAGTTATGGTTCTATTATTCGACCTTTTCAAGTAATACATTAGGAATCACAACTACGGATGTTTATAACAGAAAACCCCGTTAATGTCGTGAATGTTTAACAATTACACAATCCGACAAAGATTGGATATCATATCATATTCCTCACACCTTGTCATGTAGGAATTGGGTAGTATTGTTGTTATAGTAATTAAGTTTATCTTTTGTTCTAGTTTTATACAAAGAGCATTTATTAATGATGCAAATATAATTATATATATATATGAGCAGAAAGTCAAATTTACCATAGAGAATTTTATTTATAGTAAGTATATATATTGGTGGAAACAATAGCAAATGGACCAATCACATGTAAAAGAATTTATATTAGAAATTAATAATATATATAGAAACAAAAATAATTAAAGAAATTTAGCAGACAGACATTCACGGGTTGAACATAAGTCCAAAGAAGATAACATATGCTTTCTTCACGGATAAATATTTGTACCAGCTACAGACAAACGCAATCACCCACAGATTCACGATTTTTAAGTCTGGTTTTGGAGTACTTGATATTTTTCATCCATCTTTTTTCTTATATTATTTTATTTATTTATTTTGTGCTTAAATTAAAAAAAAAAAAATCCTGTTTCAATCTTGCATTCAAATCGATCTTCTTTCAGTTTTTGAACTTTTATATTATCGAGATTGCTTAGTTTGAGTCGAGAAGCATGAAAGGAAGGCGTATTATTGCAACATCGGTATAGTACTCAATTTGTAAGCCACATTCGCTATCGTTTCTTCAACTTCGAAGGACCCGTAGGATTTAAAAGAGAGTTTGGGTTGCTTATGCAATCGTAAAGTAACTTCAAGACGACGCTAGAGCTTAACGAACACTAAATTACACACTAAAAACCATTTGAGAGCCAAGGATAATGGCATGATCTTAGGATGTATAGTCCTTCAAGTTACCTTAATTCAATTGAACTCCTTTACACTCATATGAACTACTCAACAAGTTAGCTATATATATAGCAGTGAAAACATGCATCTAATTAATAATTGTGTGTGCTACCACTATTTAAAAAATTGTGTGCTATCACTATCTATCTGTGTATTATTACATGTACATAACTGGCATAATGTATATGTTCTGTATACTTACTAAGCAATTGCTTATGCCAATTTATCTAACCTTGTGCAGGTTCAACTGGTACATCAGAAAAAGTATAAAGGGAAAGCTCCAAATTCATCATCAGACAACTCAAACGCTTTGAAAGTGTACCCAGTGTTTTTATGATATCAATTGTTATTTAAAATTGTGTTTAGATGTTCATATAATATTTGGACTGTTTTATTTTGTGATATGAAATGTTTGTACAATCGTCTGCGATGAACTCGAGGGCATAGTGTAATTAAAGTTATGGGAAGTCGACGCTTAGGTTACATGTAATCAGAATTTTCAAAACTAACTGTAGAAACCCAATTGTATCAAGTATCAATGAATGAATTGAAACAATGATTAACACAACGATGAATCTAAATATGCATGTGAACAATAATGAACGATGAGAGAGATGAAAAGCTGTGTTTGTATGAAACGATCGAAGCTCATTTAGGGTAGAAAGGCTAGTGGCTTAATTACCATAGCCATATGTACAATACTAGTCCTTGTACTTATAGGAATATTAACTAAAATAGTAAATGGATACAACTTAGGTTATAACACTAACCAGACACATAGTGTTCTTCTTTATCAACCATGACCATAAGTCCTTGTTTTGAATTGAATATTAACAACCAATTAACAAAAAGAGTTGTTGTTTTGAATCTGTTAGTAGATTTCTTCATTAAGGCAGCTTAGACTGTAGTAGTCATTTGTGTTGATTTAGTTTAAATTAATAAAAGTTGGTGTGGATTTTGTTGCAATTTCTCTTTGATTTGATTCTTTGTTCTTGAATTCTTTGCGAAACGAGTATCCACAAACTCTATTAAAACCGAAACTAAAGCTAAAATCGAATTCATAAATGGTTTTATGTAATGATTTCACCTAAAAATGCAAAAGCATATTCAAACCGAAAAACCATAAACCAAACCGTTGAACACTCCTAGATAATTGAATTGGTTGATTATGAACACATTTGAATCTCAAACATAATATAGAAGATAAAAAGTTAGATATTTAATTATGTGGGAGGTTCAAATGAAAATATATATTTAGATGAGAATGAGAGACTTAAGCCTGGTTCTTCATTTAATTTGATCGGATGTTCAACATTTGACCATTTATTTTATTCATTACCCAACCATGAATTGCGACAGCTATGAATTGCGGCGGTGAATTGCGACCTTTAGATCTAATAAATTAATATCTAATTGATGAATATGATTTATTCTCCCATTCTCACCTAAATATACATTCTCACAATAAATCTCCACGTGTAATTATTATCTCAAGCCATACGGAAACGTGGGCTTTTCAACTGTTAGAACATGGGCTGATTTAATCGTGACCCAATTCAAGAACTTGCCCCATAACATAAAGGCTCAGAATGATCCAATCGTATAAATTAGGGATTTGCAGAAGCATCTAAGCGGGAGCGGGCAAGCAGTGTTGAAGCATAAGGTTAGTATCAGTATATTGCATTCTGCATCAAAATGACTGCGTTATGGATTCTATATCGGACTTGAATTCACTCTCGCATTGTGTTTTCACACACACGTAAATGTTTAACGATCTTTTAAGGTTTGTGGGTATACTTAATGATCAGGTGTTCGTTTACTCTTTTCATATGCTCTACTAGGTTCTTGTCCCTTCTAATTATGTTATTGTTTTGTTTGTTAATCATTATTGTTTGTTTGGTTCTGTTTGTGTGTGTATCTATGTTTGATTCGTCTTGTGTCGGAGATTCTTAGTTTTTGATTTCTCAAATTGGTTTGTTCGGATAGAAGAAAGTGCCTTTGTTGGCGGCCAGTGGAAGTCGACGCTTTGCTTCAAGCCCTAAGAATAACGAATTTAAGGTTTTAGTTGAAATTTGATAGATAGTGCTTAATTTTGATTAAAAATCAATATTAAATCAAAACTTTGGTTTGGCATACAAGTGTGAAGACATAAGCTTCTTAAGAAGGGTGAAAGAAAAGAGCTTAATACTACAGGTGATAAACTATTGAAATGATCCAGCCTTAGTTCATATGATGCTAGTTTCCTAAGGCCTAAAAAGAGACTAAAGGCGTGTCTTAGAAACTGAAAGAAATAATTGCTTAATGAAGGGAAGGTAGATTAACTAATGCTCTTTCTATGAATTGCGCTAAATGAATAATGATAATTTGATAAGGCCGTAACTGTTTTGGATGGATAGTGTGAATGTTTATCATGCCAACCAGGCAACCATTTGAAGTATCTTAATAAGTTCATTATTTGATAGCACCGGACGGAAAATTCAATATCATGTGATGGGTGGCAGAAAAAATCATTATTTTTCCATCCGTTGAACTTAGAATTACAAATGAATACATTATAACCGTGGTTTAGAACATAGTCACATAGTTCGCGGATCGCTTCGGTACGGGAACGAGGATCGGGAACGCGGTTCGCTAGGTTGGACGTATCC
>JAUEJL010110555.1:0-12552 GCA_032274825.1 Drosophyllum lusitanicum | reverse complement strand
TGATACTTGTGATAAATTAGTACTCACTAGATATTTTATAGCTAATGTTGCTTCGTTGATCCTTTTTACAAGTAAAGATTAGGTGGCCTGATGTGATGGGTTGCCTGCTGTTGATTGTATATACCTTTTGGGAGGAACACTTATTGTATGCTATGCTGTTTTGATTATGGTCGGTCGTTGTCTAGAGTAACACCAAACACGTTATTTCAGAATTTTGGATTGTGAATACATGATGTTAACTTTTGGTTTAAATTTTCGTTGCTTATTATAGTAGTATCTTATTTTCAAACGGACCCACACGTATTTAAAACTTGAATTTCTACCAAATTCGCTGTTTTACAAAAATGGTCTTACAATAAACCCATTTGCGTAGTTTCTTATTTATCTTTTCATCATATGAAATGAGTTATTACACTTGTTTTTCTTACAAAAATTCACGTTTTCTTTAAAAACAACCTAAAATATTTTCTGCGGGGTAAAACTGCCCACTTATAGATACTCCAGGGACTATAAGTGTAACACGCCGTAAATACAAGGAGTCTATTTAAATCTTAAATCGTTCTATAAGAAAACCAACATCATAAACCTCTTCTATCCATTTGCTCCTCGTTTGCTTCATCAGACCGATCTCCAATTCTCAGGTGCGTTTTTCTCGCTCTCTGCGTTGGATCTCCCCGAATCTCGCGTGTAAAGGTTTGATTCGTAGTTATATGCTCTTTAGATAACATGTGCTGTTGACTCTGTTCTTGATCTTAATATTTGAATCTTAGTGTGAATCTTAAATCTATGATTGTTTGATCTTTCCATGATTTGAGGTTTTTCTTTTAAATCTAGCTTTTTTTTTGCAATTCAGTTCAATATCATTGCTATTATTCTGAGAATTTTGAACTTAAGTTTGTTGATTTTGTCGAAGTTTGTTAATTTCCGAGCAATTTAGAGGCGGCATATAAGATGCTTTTAGTTCGAGTCTTTGAGGTCTATTGTTACTGTGTGTAAGTTTCATCTAGTCCATACTGGTCTTGTTTGACAATGATCGCCGCCCTTTCGCTGAGGAGTTTGTAGGTCAAGGGTTCAATCATCAATGCCCTGCCGGATAAAAAGGAAACAGGTTTTCAAATTTGATAACCGTTCTTCAGAAATTTTCACTTGGATGTCTGAAAATAACTGCAACGTCCACCTTTTTTGGGTGGCAAATCTGCATCATACACCTGTTTACCGATTCTAATCATTACAAACTATGAAAAATACCAGTGACTTGGATTTTGGCTCACAAAGACTCCTTTCTTGTCATCAGGGAAAGCGTAAATAAGACATTTGATACATGCAAACAAATTTAATAAAATGTGTATTTGCAGTTTGTATGGTCCATGTTTGAATGTGAATAGTTGAGTCTAGTTGGATTGTTTTTATTGTTTTTGTTACATATTTTTTGATATATATTTATGTTGCTTAGAGCTTCTTAGAGTTGGGATAACTTTTGAATATTTTTCAACAGTCTTCCTGTCAAATTTATCTTTGTACACATTGTTATCTTTGGTTTTAGTAATTCTTTGTGTACATCTTCCACATATTGCTCTCCTCTTCCTTAGTTGTAAATAACTATATATACAGTTTTAAAATTTTGATCCAACAGGCAACACATTTGACCCCAAAAGTCAAAGGCATTTTATTTGGAAAAGAGTGTTAATATAATGTACTTCTTAAAATTTATTTTCCTGTGTGTTGAGACATGGGAGGGATATCTGTTGGGACTTGGTTATCTCAACCCAGGCAATACATATTGTTTCTCCGAGTTTCATGACTTCATCCCGATTATGATCATTTCTTCCCCAATAAAATCTCTCTTCTGTTACTTTCTATCTTTGAGGTTTAACATGGAAGACTTATCTTTTTAATAGGATTGGCAATGGGACAGATATTGGTATTCTCAGTCCCATCTCCTATATAAAACCGTATCCCGAACCGGGTCCTATACTCCCATCCCTGACGGGTGTCTGATTTCTCATTAACCATCGGTTTTGCTGGTTTCCCTGCTGGGATCGGGTATCCAATGTCTGATCTTTGGCAGTCAAAATTTACCTGTTGGGATCCGGCCACCTGAAACCAATCCTAAATATAAATATAGATATTATAAAAACATAAATGGTTTTGGTAAACAGGTTAAGGTTTGGTATTGGGGAGGGCATTACCCAATACAGTTATCGGTCCACCTGTGAATCTTTATAAAAAAAATACTAAACCCCTGGACCCATTTACTGGCCCAAAATCCGTTCCAAAAGTTTTGGTTTCTGTTTTTCCTGTTTTGCCCTCCCTTGCTTTTAGTGATCTATATAAATTAATAAAGACTAAAAGTTATAAATTCTTTCTTCTTTTCATCCCCCAAGCCTAAAGTAAAGCAACATATTTGTCTAAATAACCTCAAAAAGGAAAAAAAACAGTAATTTATGGTCATAAGTTATACTCATAACAGCCTGCTATTCACAATATTTTAATACATTCAATTTTTAAGGGATTCACAATTTCATATCCTGGAATTTATTTTTGAGATAAATATTAATCATATAAGCAAATCTTCCGTTGAATTGATTCCTTGGTACAATATCATCCACCCCATTTATCTTCCCATTTGAAGTACGTCTTATACTTGTTCATATAAGTATTCATATTTCTTCACTTTGAGTATTTATATTCATATCCCTTATGAAATTCAAATAAGATTTCTGATATTCAAAGAATAAAACTACAGAAAGGGTGTAAAAAGCTATTATCTGTGGTGTATCAGCAAACATGGATTCCAGCAGGGGCCAGAACGGAATTCAACTCTTGTTAGCTGCAGAGCAAGAAGCTCAGCAAATTGTCAATGCTGCCCGAAGTGGTTAGTTCAAAAAGTCAAACATACATTCTGAGTTCTCTAATCCAAATTGTTCATACGCTTTTTGAGGATTGAATATATGTCATCAAGTTCCTAACTCCTAAGTTCCTTTGATTAACTCAAGAAATTGGCTTTATTTTCCTTTAATGATATAACTATATGACAATATCAGACTCTAAAAATGACTAAGTTGATACAAAAGTCAAAACATGTTGGCTAATTTTGATTAGGTGAAATTATTCATACTATCTTGTTTTTTTTTCAGCAAAATTAGCTAGACTAAAACAAGCGAAAGAAGAGGCTGAGAAGGAGGTTGCTGAATTTCGTGCTCAAATGGAAGCTGATTTTCAAAGAAAGCTTGCTGAGGTAAGTCAAAGCATTGAAGAATAATTCAAAATATTTGTTTCTGCGACAAGTCGAATTATTTTGCATAATCTAACATGTCACGATCTTTCAGGAATCAGGATTCAGGATTGATATTTGTATAATGCTCATGTTTTCCATCATTTTTCTTTAAATATTAGGTTTCTGTTTACCAAATGCTCTCAATCCCTTAAACCACAACAATTTACAATTTGGGATTTCCTGGCTTACTCAAAAGATGCAAGTCATCCTAGAGAGTATGTGTGGATAGGTTGATAGCAATTATCTAAATGTCAACTAAATGTTGATTATTATAGAGTTAAGGAGATAAGGTTGGATGTTACTGTTTAATCATGATTTTGGACCCTGTTTCAGGTACACTACTAAAGGCTATTTGAGATTTTAAAAACATAATATAAAAGTGTTATTGGAGGTGGAACACAAATCAATGCAGGTCACAAAATTAGTGTCGTCTCTAACTTTTAAAATATATTCCCATGAAAAATTATTCAAAGAGGTTTGGGCTCTTTTAAGTCACTTGTATTAAAATCTGACCCATTGAGGGGCAGCTGTCAATTTTTATCTAACTAATAAATGTATAATTGTTGCATTTGTATTTTATAATAACTGAACCTAACGTAACCGAACGAAGTTTCCATTTTGAAAATTTTGTTACTTGCTAATTTCTGAAATATCAAGTCTAATTCTTATAATACTTTGAGGTATCATTTTCATTTACTACTTTTGAATATGAAAAGGTATTCTAGGGATTTCTTCATTGGAGCCTCCTAATGAATTTCTTGAATTGAAAAGTTGACATGTTCTAAAGTCTAAAACAACTTTTGGATCTTTTATCCATCCATAGAGCCTATGTAAAGTCTTGTCATCATGATAGTTTATGAGGCATAAAGGGGCAACACTCATATGTTATATTTTTGCGAACTTTTTAGAATTAAGACTTCCACCACTCTTATGAAACTTTTTTCGATATTTTTTTTCAAACTTGCATAAACAAAAACATCCCTTTTGGCAGATTTTTTAAATGCTAAAATGCCCAACGTATCACCAATTTGACTTGACGGAAGTCCTCATGAGTCATGATATTGATGTCAATAGCAGACTGGCTGTTCCATTGATAAGTATTTATTGGAACCCTCTTAGGGTATTCCGCATTTTGTAAAAACCTTGTACTATTGCCAAGGATACAAATGAAATAAGCACAATAAATAATCTAACCAGCTATATAGGTTTTTTATGTAACATACCTCTTGTAGTTCGAGCAAGAGGCTTTAGTAAGCTCGGACTAGATCCAAAAGAAAGAATAGCTTAGAGGGGATAATCCTTAGAAAAAATGTGACGAGTTGACGTGTAGCACTCGGACATGACCAAAAGCAATTTGTTCGGCAACAAAACGCAAATCAATGTTTTCGATGTTTGGTACGTTTGTGATACGTTTCATTTGTAAAAAGGACATCCATTTCTGATTCCATAGCTGCTTACCAATATGGATGACAGAGAGCCTAGGAGTAGGAATTCAGAATGGGAGATGGACCAGTACGTTTAACATGTGTCTAGGTTTAAAGGACATAGTCTTTGATTAATGGGCTGGGTAACTGGTCAAACGGGTATATGTTAGTGGGTTGACGTGGAAACTCTTTTTTGTACAAAATTCTAAATTCTTCATAGATGTCAAATATGATTACAAATATCATATTATTTAATTTTCTAAACAAAGTGGTTTAGGAGGTTTTATGCATAGGAATACGACAAAATAAAACATCACTTGTATCAACTATTAAATTCTCTTTCAATCCTCATTTTGAGATATATTCTATTACTTACTATTATGTTCTGACTACTAACAGACAAGCGGAGACTCGGGTGCTAACGTGAAGCGCCTTGAGAAAGAGACGGATGAAAAAATTAAGCACCTGAAGACAGAGGCTGATAGAATCTCAACCGATGTTGTTGAGATGCTTCTGAAGCATGTCACTACTGTAAGGTACTAAGGTATTAAACACAGTTTGCAGTATCTATTTTGTTTACATGTGTTCGAGACTTATTACCTTTCTGTATGTGTATCGTCTTTGATTTGTTGTTTCCGAATAACATCTTGTTCTTAATACTACTGCTCATTCTTATCTGGAGATTACATAATATTAATAATAAGTTGAAGCATTCATCGTCAGTAATAATATGAAAAAAATCATCTCTTTTTTTGTTATGTTTTTTTTTTCTCTCCCTGTTCTTGATGATAAAAGACAGGGTTTGTGTCTTTTAATTGGGTTACCCGGTTTCGAATATGTTTTGGTGTAGACTGAGGAATCAGTTGAATGGTTGGGTTTGTGTGTTTTGAACCCAGGGTCCAAAATCCAAATAATCATATATTATTATAATAAAAATGATAATTATTATTATCTTTTTAGTTTTCAAGTGATACAACTGTTGATTAACCAATCTGATTGACCCAAATCCAAATGCAGTTATCTGAATAACCCAAAAGGTTTGAATTGATATTTGTTGGGGTGATACTTCTGTGCCTCACACTTTATCTTCACAAAAGCAGACATCACCACCTGTTTGGCCTCTGGCAACAACCATCTTGAAGTAAGAGAATCCCTATCAAATCAAAACATCATAATATATATCTTCCACAGATCCACCTACCTTTGCCTTCTTGAATAAACCTTAGACAGCAACATGAATTTATAGTTCAGCTCGGCACACGAGTTTAAGGTTCAGCAACATGAATACTCCTCAGACAGCAACATGAATAGCAACCGAGGCTGTTCCCTTTCATCTTGTTATTCTTCTAACCAGTCTCATGTCAGATCTTAAACCAAAACTCATGTCGAAACACATTTCTCAGCACATGGTCTGACCATTAAACACCTCTCAGGATTAACCCTCAATTAACTTGCATGAAAACCTTTAGATAAACAGCTCTGTCGGACCCTGGCAACAGTTCATGATACTCCTTTGCAGAAACGTAGTATATCGAGGAATTCGCACACAATCTGTGTGTATTTTCCAGATATCCAGAAACCTTTCACCATCTTGTTAAATGCGAAAAAACAAGCCACAGTCATCATTGAAACCCCCTACACACATCCCTGTAGCACAGCACTTTAGTAACACTTTCAAAGAGCAACAGTACGTTAACTCAATCCTTGCTCTCAATTCTTCACACATCCCACCTAAAATCGTACCGTTAACAGCAGAGTATCTTCCTGTTTCTAACATGGAATCTTTAGGTGTCACCATTGCCATAATCGAGATTTAAACACCATATTATTCTTTGCTTAGGCGTTATCCCCTCACTTTGTCAATCCAATCCAACTCAGCCAATCACCCAGTCATAAAATTTACTATATAAACAAAAAAGCAGCACCATAGACGATCAACAATCAAACCCAACCATCCCTACTAAGATCCCATAGCAGTCAACTGTGATTATTAAAACTCACGCACAAGATAGGGAAATAAACACCGGCTGGCTAAAAGATTCTGGGGCTCAACAGGATCATCCTATGAAAAAGAGAAGGTAAATTTGATCATACTTCCCAAAAGAACTCTGAGGCACAACGGGTTAAACAGGTGAGGGAATCCCCATACCAGTCCCGTCCTAAACTCCAATACTCCCACACCAGATGCACACCGTTCACCCCCTTGTAACCCACAGGACCTAACTTGGCCACCACCCAATTCACCAGGCCTCTCTACCTTCCACCCAATGACTTTAGCCCAACCCATGACCCAACTGAACATGATGATAACCACCGCAATGGTCCAAAATAATAATTAGCACCAACCAATTGACCAACATCATAGACTCAAACACACACACTTGGACCAAAACCTTCGACTCATACATGATAAGTAACTCATGCCACGACAGACTCGAACCCAGTAAAAGACTCCTTAACATTAAACACCACAGATTCATACCTAACGGAAATACATACTTCGAACAGACGTGGTGAACTTAACCAACCAGTTAATCAATGACATGACAAGGGCCTCCTACCAACAACTACTTCACATCACCATGACTACATAAACAAGTGGTCTTGAAACTACCTCAAGACTAACAGAAGAAAAAACATAACTCTGACTTGACCACACACACAGAATAACTCTAGATAGAATCCAACATCAAAACTCAACTCACAGCAAATATAGGACAACACAATTAAATATGACACACCCCACTGCCCAAAGACTACCACCAAAACACCATGGAAGACGGTGTTCAAACTTTTGTACCTGTGACAGTGTGACCCTTCCATCCCAATCGCGGTACTATTATAGCACATTAAACCCATAAATCCATGCAACAGATCGACACAACACCATCTTTGCTAGCTCGTCCGCTTCTGCATCTAGTTATCTTGGAATATGCATGAACTTCACCTCAACACGCAATAATGAAATTCTTCCACATACCGCATTCGTTTCTTGTTTCCACTGCGTGTTCTGCCACCCTATTCACCAATTCTACTGCCTTAAAAGAATCTGATAAAAACTTCACTGGTTTGTTGGACAATGTTTTGATACTCCTTAACTCTAATAGGCACAAGTACATTGCTTCTAATTCTTCAGACAATGGAGTGCAAGCAGTAATATTTTTCGCAAAGGCTCCTAAGTGCCTTCCACTCAAGTCCTTAAAAACTCCCCCAGCACCTGCTTTATTGCTACCATAACAAAACTGATAGTTCGTGGTTTCTATGTTTTGCTTAATCGATAATGGCGGTTTGGTTATAGTTAACTACAAAAACTGCCCCACTTAAAGCCCAAACCGATCGGCTTAATCGGAATAATTGGTTTTGGTTTGGTTTTTAGTCAAAACCGATCTAAGCCAATTCATGCTCACCCCTAAATATTTGGGGGTAATCCGATTATCTAAATAGCCTACTCAAAATCCATATTAGTTAATCTAAACAACCGCGCGAAATTAAGGCATACGAGTTCAGGTCATCAGGATGCAGCGTCTGGAATCGAAGGTAGTACACAATTCTATACACACTACCAACATCCTAAACTGTCAAAATACCAACTAAAAGTTGCAATAATGTATCAAATCTTGTCCTAATAAGATTAAGTTGAACGTGACAATCCCTTCAATTATTGTTTTCGTCTTAAAATCAAGCCTTGACTAGCTATATCTAAAATAATATTAATAAATAATAATAATAATAATAATAATAATAATAATAATAATAATAATAAATTAATAATAATAATTGTGAAAAAAAGAAACTTTTTGTCTGGAACTGAAGAAGTTAGTTACTTCCCCTAATAGTCTTGAGTATTGACCAACCACCAAAGTAGATGGGTGGAATTGTGGAACCTCAACTGCTACCATCAGGTGACTGTTTTAAGCTGGTGACCTAAAGATGAATCGCTTTGGAGTACATTATATACATCTAACTAGGGCAACCTATAGTCTAGGTTCCCGTCGGCATCTTTATCGGCCAACCATAAGACTGTAAGTTTGTGGGATTTCAACTCAAAACCATGACAATGAGTGGAATAACCCATAACCCGTATAAAGCATATTACAAGGTTACACTCGTTCAGCGTGAGACAATACTAATTCTTGACCTTTGTTTAGTTCTTTACGTTACGTTGTATGACGTGCATATTGTTTATATGCAACCACTGATTATTCAAAGCGTACTAAAACTAATGACTCGTTTACGTAATTGTTATAAGAATGATAGTTACTTATCAAAATTTTAATTTATTGGTAACAATACCAATTTACGTTAACAAAACATTTTTTTATTTTAACTTTTATAAAACAACTATTAACATATTTAATTTGAAATAAAAGACATCCTTTTAAATTATATTCTAATCAAACGTTAAAATACGAGTTTATTGTATTAAAATTAATAAACTTTGGGCATGTTTGGTGGAAGCTTTTACTGAGCTTTTAGTTTTTAAAAAATAAGTTTCACTAGCTCTGTTTGGTTGCAAGAGTTTGAGCATTTATTTTTTTAAAAATTAGCTCATTAAAGCTCTAAAATGAAAAGCTACTTGGTTGCTTTTAAAACCCAAATTATATAAATAACTTTTGATTAATTTTGTTTCTTATTTAAATGTTTATTTTTGTGTCATTTTATGTCCTTTTACTTTTTTAAGTTACAACTACAATAACTTTGTCAAACACCTTTGTACAAATAAAATTATAGCTTTTAGCTCTAAATAAAAGCTTCAGCTGTAACTTCTAAAAGCTCCAGCCCAGCTAGTTACGCCAAATATACCTTTTGTATAAATTATTATTGTATACAACGAATTTTGTTTTTTCTCAATAAATACATTCAAAATTCTTTCATTGTATATAATCAACTTTTTTCTACAATTCTTTGTCTCATCTCATTTTAAGTTCACATTGTACATAATGAACATTGCATAAGCTATCATTATATATAACAACTTGCATACAATTATAAAATTATGAAAATCGATTTAAAAAACAAAGTTCGTTACATACAATATAACATATGCTAACTTCGTTGTATTTTAGTGCAGTAAATACTTAAAATATTAAACACATAAGAAAAAAAAACTAAATTGAAAGTTGTAAAATATTTATAGGTAAGTACAAATATTAGATGATAGTTTGTTGTTGGCAAGTCACCTAATTTAGGTTTGCTTTGTATGTAATTTTGGTAGTTAAGACATAAATGTATATAAATACAAATATAGTTTATAATCATTTTGAGTTTCATGGTAAGCATTTCTTTTAGAGGAAATACTAAATGTGTTTTACGAAAGGAATATTACTTGTTCATTTATTTTCGAATGTGACAATTGAACTATAAATTTATTTTTAAACAATATTTAATTAGATTATTAAATAAAAAAATGTATAAATGTACGCATAATTAATGAGAGTCAAAAATGTGTTTTAGGGTTACGGAGTGGCTGTCATGTGGACTCTATACTGCATGCGGAATTGATGTTGATTACGAAATATTAGATTACGAGGGTGTTTGGATTAACTTATTTTTCATGCTTATGTGTTTATTAGAATTTCGATAAGCTCATACGCCTTTTTTTTTCTAATGCGTTTATCATTTTAAGCTTATAATTAATTTATTTAATTTCATAAATAACTTGACAAGCTTAATATTTAATTAATTGGAAAAAATATATATGGTCCCTTGTAAATTATATCATTGACCATCAACTATATAAGATGCTATGATTTATGAAATCTCATCTTACTTAGACGAAAAAAAGATATGATTGACATTATTTATAAGTATTTTATTAAGATATGTTTATGAAAATAACATGAGACTAGATAACCTTAATTAATTCGTTAAGATGAGCAGAAAGAAACTTGCTAACATGATAAATAAACAATAATAATTATTTTTAAATAATTTAGAGATCGATGAACAAATTTATTTATTTATTTATTTTTTGGGTTCTAAAAATGTATAATTTTGAATACGGGATTTAACCGACATAGAAAAGCAAAGTATGTTTGCAATCGTGTGTATAAATATATATTTTTCAAAGAAATTCAAGTTTTATCATTTAGATGGTTGAATAATCGGTGTTCAAAGTTGAAGTCTATTAGATGTGTTGACTAGGAGTGACAATTATCGATACAAAATAAAACACTAAATCAACACGTAAGTAAATAGGTTGGGTTATTTTTGGGTTGACCCGTTAACCCGTATAAATAAATGGGCCGTGTTCGTGTTGGGTAGTAGGTTCGCGGGACAACTTGCCAACCCGTATACTTTTCTTGATTTTTTTATTTTTCTATATACCCTTTTATTTTTCCAAGTTTTCTATTTTGCTATTGAACTTTTTTCTTATTTTTTAATCCTTGTAAAACTAATTAAAAACAAATCCATCGTTTTCCTTTAGTTCATTCGCTGTTTTGAAACCATCGAGAGTAAAACCATTGAATTATCAATATTTCATCACTTGTAGCTAATTGTTTGATAGGATTGAACTTTATTTGGTATTTTACATTTATATTACGTATTTTGACGAACAATGGACATAATTAATAAAAGAAAACTCGCTAACCCGCTAACTCGTTTATAGTTAATCTGTAATTCGTTTCCCCCTTCTTATATGGATCATCTAAATCATTGAAAATAATTATCAAAATCGCGATCCTGGTTGTAGGATCGTACAATCCTATGATCCCACCAACAAAAAACGTTCTGGATCGCATTTAGGATCGTAAATAGGTAAGATCGTACTCCGGATCGTAAGATTATATGTGGGATCGTAGGACGATCCTACGATCCCACTTTTTTTTTACATTTTTAATTATTACTATTATTATACATTTTTATTTTTTATATTTTTTTGATTATTACTATTATTTTTCTTTATTATTTTTTAACTTTTTAAGTAGTCAACCTTGTGCTAAAAACAATTGTTCATAGTTTTCTACTTTATACACATGTCACGTGTTTTATTTTTCTTTCATTATAAGAGTTAAGAGATTGAAGTTAACGAGAAGAAGATTTTTTGTGAAATAAGGAATTGATGTTATGCACAGTATGCTCTAGATTTATTTATTGTGTTTAAGAGTCACATATTAAATTTTATTATGATATGTAAACCAATGGTAAATTTTTATTTGTGCTCTTAATATTTAAAATTTGAACGGTTTAATGTATGTTATTTTAATATTTGATGTTTTATTTTGTGGTAAAAATATATGTTATAGAATTGGGTTTTAATAAAAATTATAGCATATAAAAAACTAAAAAACTCTAGTGACTTGTGGTAGGATCTTAAGATCCTGATCTCGATCTTGCGATCCGATTTTGCAAAGACGAAAACGATCCTAGGTAAGATCTCGATCTTGATAACCTTAGTTGAAACTACTTTGTATGTTATCTAGACACACATAATTATACGAGATTTTTAAATTAAAAAAAAGACATGTTGAATCATGAAACATTTGAAAGTAAAAAAAAAACATCATTAATTAGTTTTAATGTATCTTGTAAGATAAAATATATATATATAAAGAAAAAAAGAACAATAATTTGATTAAGTCTGTTTACCGGATGGGTTTGGTATAAATAATAAAGCTATATATGTAAAGTAGTTTTAATACTTAGGCGATATTAAAAAAGTTGGGCATGCATGCAATTGAATAATTAATTATTATTTTAAGATAATTTTCTTTCACTTTTCATAATATCATATTTTATTTTACAAACTTAATTTGTTGGTTACTTCGTTAGCATCCTGAACAAGACTAATTTTACAAGATATTTTCAAAAGCAATGACACTATTTTTTTAAAAGTTATATATATATATA
>JAUEJL010110544.1:0-12552 GCA_032274825.1 Drosophyllum lusitanicum | reverse complement strand
ACGAGGCGGATCCAATCCGGATCCATCAACATGCATACATATCATATAACACGTATTCGTTCATTATCATTGTAAACATAAACCGTACAAGCATCTATACTTCGCGTTTCTATAAACACAAGTCTAAACTCAACTTTACAATCTTGCTAATCATAATCGTAACTATCACGTCTCGTATCTACCTAATGGTAATCAATAAATCCATATATACTGCATAACGATTATGAGTTAAGTCGGTACTCACCTGACGAGCTAATACAAGATGAATTAAAGTACTGACTCTTCTTGATCAATTGATTTACCTAAATAAGGTTTCCAAATATCAGTACTTCACTCAAACAAAACTGTCAAAAGGACAGGGCACGCCCGTGCCTGGCAAGGCACACCCGTACCCTGTGCCCAGGTACGCCCCGTGACCTCCGGGCACTCCCCCAGACCCTCTAGGGTTAGGCACGCCCGTGCCTACCCGGGTACGCCCAAAGGCACGGTTGGATCTTGAGAGGCACGCCCGTGCCTTTCCATTTACAGCAGCAGGTTCGACCAGAACCTGCTGTTTCCATTTCCAACAAGTACCAAATAGATTTCCAGTCAGTTTCTTTCATTCACATATGAACAACCACTATATAGCTAAGCTAAAAACACCATTTTTATACACTTTAACTACATATACCAGATTTGGGACCAATTTCTATCATTTGACCCATTTACACAAATTTACCAAATTCAATTACAAACATCAATTTAATTCAACCAACTAATTTCTTATGACTTGGAATTGGATTAGGAACAGATTAGAACAATTAACTTCAATTTTAGAAGTCAATTTGGGTTTTGACCCATTTGGACCAAAACTTGAAAATCAAGAACAAGATGGAGAACTTACAAGATATGGAAGATGATTATGATGATGATAACAAGAACAGATTACTAGCTTAATATTCCAGCTTTGATTGATCTTGTTTGTGATTTCTTCAAGCTGCAAAAGAGAGAAGTGAGGTGTATGTGTGTGTATAAGAACTTGTGTGTGTGTATAAGAACTTGGAAATATGAGGACCGACTTTGGTTCTCATATTATCCACAAGGGGTATTTTGTTCCCCTTTTCAACTTACAACTCAATATCCGTTCACCCGTTTTAGCTAACGGAGATATTTCTGGAATCCTTATCTAAAACCATTTAATAAATAACAACTATTATTTATTTCTTACCAATTTTCATTTAACATTATACTACACCTTCATTCTTTAATTACTATTTCTTATTTAATTCACAAGGTTACAACCTTGTGAACACATAGTACAACTATGCCCATTTTGGGATGTTACACTTATGCTAACATGAAGTGTTTATCTTCAAACCAAAAAGTTCAAGAAAACCATAAATTCAAGAAAACTACAAGAACGAGCATCATTGAAGCATATAACAGTGTGTAAGTTAAACTTCCTATATCAACAAACTTTATGTGGGATTCGTGTACTATGAATTTGTTTATTACTTTAGTTGGCGAATCTTAAATCTCTGAAGTTAGGTTTAGTACCTTATTAGTTCCTGCATTTATGTACTAAATCAGAATAAAATGTATACATTATACTAACATCAATGTCTAAATGAAAATTGTAGGTACTTATCAAGTATCAAGTAAACCTAAATCAAAATATGAACATAAACACTTTGTACCTCTAAATCACCAAACTAGAATCGTATATTTAGATTGTTTAGAAAGGTATAAGAACCGATTAATGAAAGGATTAGGATTACTTTTCCAAATTAGGAAATCGAGCATCCTAAATCAAAATCAAATACTAACTGAGACGTGAGAGACTCAAATCAAGAAGAAATCGACTAGTTTAGAAAGAGAGACTGTCGAATATCGATAATTTATTTCTTCCTTTGATGCTACCATATGAAGTCATTGAAAGAGACTATGTTTTTTCTCCATTTGTTTTGGTTTAGGACCATATGTTTTAAATCCCATATAAGTATATATCTTCATTTAAGAATTTGGCCTATTTGGGGAACTCCCTCCATCCACCTTTAAATTGTAGATCCGCTAGTGGCCGGAAGTGGTGGTGAAGACAATATTGTTGATTATGATGAAGCTTGATGAGAATGGATGTTGATCATATGATGATGCAAGATTGATGAATTTTGATTTTAGTTTTTGGATTAATGTAATTAATTTTGAAAGATCTAATTCGTAAATAATCATATTTAAACATGCATTCATCTATTAAAATGAAAAAAATTATAAATAAACGAATAAAATAATAAGTATAAGGGCAATTTCATCATTTTTAATTAGCTAGAGACCAAAACTGTAATAGGTTCGAGTCATGAGGATAAACGTGCAAATTTTAAACCATATGAACTGTTTCTGTAATTTTACCCAAACCTCATGTACCAAAAAAGTAATTTACTCATAATTTAGAAACAATCTAAGAAAATAGATTTGTTTTAATAGTCTGGGTTCACTTGTTTTTAATAGAGTAAATTAAAAAAATTAGGTCATTGTGGTTTACTAGTTATTATCGATTGATTTCTCAATAAAAAAAATAATGGGTTTAGTCTCTCTCGACCGGACTTTATTTCATAATTGATCTCTCTAAATTTGAAAAAACAAATTTCTCTTTATCTTGTGAAAGAAAGCAAGATCATGAGGAACTAAACCCTAGAAACTTTTTTAGAAAGCGAACTCTCACTATATACGTGTTAAAATATAACTGTACACATTTTACCTGATATATACATCGTTTCGACAAAGATACGTATTATTTTTACTAACTAAATCCAAACAACAATATTTATAAACTTAGTATATTTAAAAACTAATAACCAACAACTTAGAAGTGAGTTGTTCATCATCATTCTAAAGACTATGATTATGGTTAGCAATTTCTTTTTTTGAATTATAAATAAAATGAAAAAAGAAAAAGCATCACATGGGATGGGAAGGGATGAGGCATATGTAAAGGTATGATGGGTGAGTATGGTGTTGTGTGGGGTTGTGATTGGTTGGAAGTAGGAGTAATGACCTTCCCCACCAAAAACCTTATCATGTGTCAATAACACACACTCTCTCTCTCTACTTTTTTCTTCAATTCCGTTCTTATCAGGGTAAGGTTGGTACTCACTGCCCCCACCCATAAGTACGGTCTTTCCTCCACTACATATTAATTTATATATATATAAAAACTAATAAAATGGTATTTAATTATTTATGTTACATAAACAAAAAAAACTTAATTTTAATTATAGGGTATATATATATATATATAGGTAAAAGTTCATTTGAGAACCGTTTTAACAGACAGTACAAAAGAGGTGTAAATTGGGTTCGACTAGACAACTACTCCTACTTTTATTACTGCCAGCACTAATCGTTACGTTATCATTATTAACTCATCAATAACCACCGACGGTCATAACTTTCAACAAGCTTGCGTCACCCGTTACCATCACCACGAACCATTAGCAATGGACGATAACAAGGAAGCATGTTCGTGAGGGGCAAATTTGTTCATGATGAGCTTTAAAACTAGCTCATTAGTTAAAGAATTGAAGTCAATCCGAGAGAGTTACCTAATGAATAATTTGTGAGTTAAAATTTGGTTTTTAATCATTGGAAAGTCTTATGTTCAAATTTCATTTGGTGATTAATTTTTTGAATGTAATATATATAAATAGAGAATTATGTAAGTTTAGGTATGTAATACTATTATAACATTTGACATGATCTATAACATCATTCGAACTAGATAATAATTAGTATGACATAAACTTAACAAGAAACTAAATTTGGTCACAAATGAATTAACATGATATTGCTACGAAAAATTATTTACAATTAAACGAAGAATGTAAAACCTATAAAAAGGGTCATAAAACTATAGCTAAAGTAGCTTGTAGCATCTATAACCTTACCCCCGAAGAATTTATTGTTGAGTATTATTATACATCTGACGAAGCGTCAAGCGTGAATTTGTAATATGCTTTAATAAGGCGATGCGTAGCGGTCAAGCCGAGAGGATCGGGTGAGTCCTCGGCTTTCTCGGGTTCTCTCGGGAACACCAGTACAACTCACTATCGGGTTGGGCTCCCGGCTTCCCACACCCGCCCCTACCCGAATTCTTTTTTCTTTTTTCCTTTTTTTGTTTTTTTTTGTGAGTGTATAAGAGAGAGTATGGAGAGAGAAAATATTTGGGTTAGGTGCTACTTGGGTTTCGGGTAAGAGAGAGAAAATAAAGAAAAAAGTGATGTGGCATTTGGGTTGATTTGGGTTTGGGAAGACCACTACTCATGGTCTAAGGGTTATGAGTTATTCTACTTATAGTCAGTTGGTTTTAAGTTTGAACCCCATAAGCTTACATGACATCAAAGTCATTTCCATTCGTGGTTGGTCAAACGGTCACACACACTCCGGGTAATCCATAAGTATCCACGTGTTAGACGCAAATAACGACACACGTGAGTGAGAGTGTTAAGTACTGTCCCATATTAGATAATGTGTGACTTTGTAATATGATTAATAAAGGTCTTGCTTACTCCACTTATAAACAATTAGTTTTGAGTTAAAACTTCATAAAAATACGTTTATATGCAATCAAAAGATGGTATGTATATGTGTGTATTATATTAGAAAATAGGTTGATACAAAATACGATCTAGACCTAACATGAATTAACTAATCTTATATCTTTATATAAAGAATTAACAAATTTAAAAAAATAATAATGATAAAAATAATATATCTTTGCACAAATTCAAGAATAAACATTGACTATACATGTTGTGTGTACATTCTGATACTATAAAAATAATTTTTACGTACCTTAAAACAAGTTAACTTAAAATTTATGCTTTGACGTTTTGGCCTATTAATATTTTTTTATTATTTTTTTATTTTCCTGTCTTTTGTAGATTCATTTTTATTTTTATTTTTAATATTAGCACTTCTATTTGGCCTTTTTTCCAAGGCTAACCCACCCAACTTATCACTAAAAAATATATTTTTTATTCTTGTATTTCATTGCTTTCTCTGTCAAGATTTAGGTCAAGGACACCTTACAATATGGCCACTCTTCATTTTTAGTCCCTCATTTTTTTTATTGTACAATTTGACTACTAAACTAGAAGAAATAAATACAATAGCAAATATGCATTGTTATATTACTCCATTACTATAAATCTTTTAGTCAACAACCCTTCATCACATCTCAAACATTTACAAGTTTTCCTTATAAGTCCAATGCTTTCCTTGTAAATCCAACCTTTTAATCAACACGGTTTATTAATTGAGGTTTGTTATTGAATATACGTCGTTCTATGTGCATCGACGTTTTCTTACCGATGTTATGTTATACATGATGAGTGCTATATTATATATGATCAATGCATTGCCCGATTTTATGTGTTGCTTCTAGTATAAGTTTGACCTTACTTAATTATATTTTGATCTTTTGAGTGGCTTGGAATTATATGACACACGAAATCCGAAGTGATCAAATGACGTTGCTAGGGGATAGATCATCTAAAATCTAATTCTAGTGTGGTAACATCTCTTTTAATCAGTGGCCAAGCTAAAACACGTGAAATCTAATAGGCTAGTTTTCGGATCTTCGATCTAAATTATAAAAATAAAAACTTTATCCATATCATTTGCATGTGTTACCTAAATTCATATTTTTCCTTTCAAATCAAAAAAATTCATTTGCTTCTAAGTAAACTAAATTTATAACCAAAAACTAACAAAAATTCTTAATAAAAATTGAAAATGAAAAGCATTAAAGAGTAAAAATAAAAAGAACTAAAAACTTTGTGCTTATGGGCTAAAATATGATAGAAGATGTACCAAAAGAGAAGGTGTGATACACTTGAGGGTCAAAAGTGACAAAAATAAAACATGAAGCATATTTATGTCAATTAGTCAAAGTGTTCGTACCATTCCGGGAAATTAAAAAAAGAAAAACGTACCTTCCTCACATATTTGCTCCACCGAATGGTGCTTGTCTACGTATCGATAGCGTCTTTTTTCGTGTTTCCAAAACTACCCCCGTCAACGAATGCCGTCGCTTTCTGTCCTTATGTGTACGGTTGTCTCATTTTTCTTGAAATGACTTTCTTACCCTTGAGTCAATCATCTAGAAACATTTATTCAATGGGTTGGGTCAGGTGAATGGGACAATTTATAATTTAAGGTTAATTATGTTTTTAATTTTTATAATTTATACTTTATAACAGTCTAAATTTTTCTATATTACCAGTTTAACTTTAAAGTTTTAATTTAATTGATGATAAAAGGCTAATTTGGTTTATAGTGTAAAAGATTTGGGTCAAAGTCAAATTTCCCTATAACACCAAAAAAATAAATTTTCAGGGTTTATCGTCGATCAAATTAAACTTTGAGGTTAACAGATTACAAAAAAGTTTGAACTTTACATGATTATACTTATGCTTGTTGATAATAAGACTATATAAGAATAGGTTAACCAAATCACCAATGCAATTCTAATTACAAGGCAACAATCAACAATTTGTAGTTTTTTAGAAAACGGTATAATTTTAACTAACATGTTGTATAATTTTACAAAGGATCGCCTTCTACAAACTATAGAAACCATGATCCTTTGAAAAATCGCATCATGCAAGCAAAATTAAAGAGAAACGTACTAAGCAATACAACCCGACTCAATAGATCAAGATCATATGGTTACAACTTTAGCATACAATCTTCCTAAGACAATATTGCGGCAACATTGTTTTTTTTACCATGTGAAAGATCATGGTTTCCATTATCAATCCATATTCTAACCGATTTGACTTTAAACTTTGTAGTTCTTTCCTTTCAAATTAAAGTTTTTAATGTATGTAGAAACTTGTGAAAATTAGATAACCACTTTTGCATGTTGCTACTGCTTTAATGATAAGTTACAATTCAATAATAATGTAGTTGGAATTTTAGTTGTGTAAAGGTATTTTAATCACGAAACATGTTTTTCATCCTAATATTTAGACATTCGTCATATCGATTTATAAGATCCATAGACTTTTTTAATTTCACTCTCACAGAAAACACTACAATTGCAATACGTTGTAAAAAAGACCACCCGATCGTCATTTAAGGGTATCATGTTGTGATATCAACCCCACACCATCTCTTCTAAGTGAATGTATTATTAGATTCTTAAAGTAGTAATAACTTTTTTGTAGAACACTAGAAGCATGGTTTTCTTTATTGTGATCTTTATTTTATTAATAAAAAGTGGGTTTATCGTACTTAAAATAAGATAGGAATAATATATAAGAAAATCATCTATTTATTCAACTTCTATGACTAAGTTCATCGAACTATCGAAACTACTTGATGTGTCATCTAAATATATATATAATTTCATTTATACTGAACCTGGTTTAAAGACGCCATATATAAAATATAAAAACATATATTATAAGTGTTTCTAACTGTACACACGTTATTTTTTTTAATTAAAATATTTATTTATTAGATTGATGCGACCGAAACCGACCTCAAAAAGGAGAGTCAAATACCAATATTGGTACAGGGGCAAAACCGTCTTTCACTGGCACAAAAAATCATCAAAGCGATTTTATAGAGGGAAGGCAAAAGGGGGCAATATTGTCATTCATCGTCATCTTCAAGCTTCACTCAGTTATCAACTACCCCAATAACCAAACCAGCCTTTTTCCTGTTAAACGGTTACTTGCAAATACCCTTCAAATCCTATCAAATCAACAAGGTTGTCTCTAATCTCTGGATCTAATCTAAAGATATTATATAAATCCCAAATCCGTATCTCATTTCTTCATATATTTATGTAAAATTTTCTCCAATTTGGGCAAGAAATGAAGAAGCAAAAATGTGTTCAAGAATTCGCTGAAACCCATATCAGCCCTTTTGATTTTCTCTCGGAAGAAATCGTTTTTGTAATCTTAGATTTCCTTAAACCAAACCCATTTGATCGGAAGTCATTCTCTTTGGTTTCCAAATCATTCTATTCGATTGAATCTCGTCACCGGAGAACGTTAAAACCCTTTCCTCGTACCACCAATGATCATCATCACGATCAATTAAAAAAGGTTTTGAAGCGATACCCATTTGTAACCCACCTCGATCTTTCACTCTGCCCTAGAATTACCGATAGTTGTTTGTCTTACATATCGATTTCTTGCGGGAAAGCTTTGAAATCCATCGATGTTTCTAGGTCCAAGTTCTTTAGTCATGTGGGCTTGTCGTATTTGGTTTCCAACTGTGTTAATTTGGTGGATATTGATCTGTCAAATGCTGTGGATTTGAATGATACTGCTGCTGTGGCTATTGCTAGTTGCAAGAGTTTGGAGAGGTTGTGTTTGACAAGGTGCAAGTCTTTGACTGATATTGGAATTGGGTGTATTGCAGTTGGGTGTTTGAAATTAAGGGTTTTGAATTTGAAATGGTGTTTGGGAGTTAGTGATTTAGGGGTGGCTTTGATTGGTGTTAAGTGTAAGCAGATTAGAAGTTTGGATCTTTCTCATTTGCTGGTATGCAACACTTCCCTAATCTTTCTATTTTTGGTAATAATTGTTTTTTCATTTTGTTGTATTATATAACTTTCTCACTTGTTTGATTATTAGAGGTGGGAATTTGTCATCTTTCAAATATGTTGTGAAATGATGTGCTGCTAACAACATCTGATGTGTTGTTGCAATCACAGATACTTAAATGAAGGATATTTTGATCATTTAAGTGTTCAATGATTTCTGTAGTAGCAGTAAAAATCACCTCCCCTATGTTTATAATGTGAAGTATTGAAACTCATTTTGTTTCTAAATTTAATTGCTTGGTTTCTTAGGTTGTGGTTTTTGGAATCATGTGACTTGAAATCTAACTTCAAAATTGGTGATGCTTAGTTTATCTTCCAAGGAAATATTGTTAACCATATGGAAGTAAATCTATCGCGCTAGAAGACAATCAATTTACCGGCTAAAACAAGCTAATTAAATGTACGTCAAACTTGAAGTCAAAATATTTAGGTTTGAATTCTTTGAAAGTCAACCTTTTGTTATAAAGAGACTAGTAATTGTTCAATTTGTTGGGAAATCAGGAGTTGTTAGCATGTTAAAATGTACATGATTTTGATTTAGGTATAAGAAAGGATACCATAGTAGATGTTACAATTAGTGTTTATGGTTATTCATCGTATTTTCGTAGGGCATGTTGTTGGTATGACGATTGTTGTCTGTCAGCTTATTACCGATTTTTGTAAATTTTCAAAGTTTGGATTTTTATATCTTCATAAAGGGTTGTTACAGATTTTTACATCTAGTTCTATAATTACACGACTTGCATGATTTTTTTATATTATGTGGTACGAGAAGAAACTAGAACTTGCGTTAAGTATTTTTTAGAAAGATTAAATTCTTTCATTCAATCTTGAAATCTGATAATCCGTGTTAATCTACTAGATCACGGAAAAATGCTTGCCTTCACTCTTGAAGTTGCAATATCTTGAAGATTTGGTTTTAGAAGGATGCTGCGGTATTCATGATGAAAGTCTTGCATGCCTCAAACAAGGATGGAAGTCACTAAAGGTATTTGCTCGTAAATAAAAACTAAAATTTTGATTTATTTTGTAAATCTTTCAAGAAATTAAGTAATTTGTATTTATATTCGTTACAGATGTTGAATATGTCATATTGTGAGAATGTCACTGATGTGGGAGTGTCTTCAGTAACCAGCAGCACCAATTGTCTTCAAAATCTTAATCTAGCATATGGGCCATTGGTAAGTATCATACTCATTTATCACTTGAAGTTTGTATTTATAATCGTAACGATATGAAAACAGGATTCCTTTTCGTTCTTTTTCTTATTGAGGGATATCGTGTACATTTTATACTAATATTAACACTCTAATAACTTTAAGACTGTTTGGAATTGTGTTTAAGAACTGATTACCTAATCATTTAGCTGTCTAATATATATTTGAATAATCACTTTCATACATGCTCCTACAAAACAAATTCTTTTATTTCAGAAAGGGCGTTGATTTGTACACACAAACTTTATTACTACACAAAACAACATGCTTTATGTTGTGTACCCATGTTACACACTTGAATATCTGATTATGTCAGATTATTACAACTAGCTTTTTTGTGACATAGGAGTATTCAATATAACATATTGTTATAATCATATCTTTAGGTGACTCTTGCTCTTTCTGAAAGTCTAGAAAAGCTTTCACAACTACAATCGATTCGGTTAGATGGTTGCCAAGTTACATGTTCTGGACTCAAAGGCATTGGAAAATCATGTGCATCACTCAAGGAGCTTAGCTTAAGTAAGTGCACGGGTGTTACAGACAACGGTCTTACATCTATTGTCACGAAACACACGGATTTAAAAAAGCTAGACATCACATGTTGTAGAAAAATAACACAAGTTTCAATTTCCCACATCACAAAATCATGCGGGTCCACCCTTGTTTCTTTGAAGATGGAATCTTGCGCCCTTGTTTCCTCGGAAGCTTTTGTTTTGATAGGTCAATATTGTCATTTTCTTGAGGAGCTTGATGTTACAGACAATGATATTGATGATGAAGGTATACCCTGTTGTCCTTTTCTAATTTATTAAAAAAACGAAAATCGGAACGTTTTGCTTCGTTTCCTGCAAATTGTCTAATATGCCCTTAAAATATGAGAATCTTTGCCTCAGTTTTGTAACATTCACAACGATGAATGTTTGTACAGGGCTAAAGTCAATTTCAAGATGTTCTCAGCTTTGTATCTTGAAGCTTGGAATATGTTTGAATATAACCGATAAGGGACTTACTTTTATTGGAAACGGATGCCCGAAACTTATAGAGCTCGATTTATACAGGTTTGCATTGAACTAAATAAATTTCTCTTGCAGTGTTATTGTTATTAATTGACCAAAATGGATGAAACTTGTTCTTATATCAACTTTTTTGATTTTTGTTGTTTAGATCAATTGGAATTACAGATAAGGGCTTGTCTTCAGTTGCTCGTGGTTGTACCAGCCTTGAAATGATCAACATTTCTTACTGTGAAAACATTACCGATAACTCGCTGATCTCGTTGTCTAACTGTTTAAAGTTAAATACACTTGAGAGCCGTGGTTGCCCTCTTATCACATCTTTGGGGTTAAAAGCCATTGCCATTGGATGCAAGCAACTCACGAAACTAGACATTAAGAAATGTCATAATGTAAATGACTCGGGAATGATTCCGCTTGCTCACTTTTCACAAAACCTAAGACAGGTAAACAACCTCTGCACTCGTTTCCGTTTATAGTGTTAGAGGTGACAAAACAAGTGTCAAAGCGGACAATGTAATTGCGAATCTTTCTTTTAATTCTCATAAGCAATTAACGTGTTAAGTATGATTACAAATTTTTTATTACAAGTTTAAAACAATAATCTAACTTATTTATAATAAAAGGTTATGGAGGTTTTATGCATTTTGATACACTTAACATGACCATCTACCTGTTCTTTTATTACAGATTAATTTATCGTATAGCTCGGTGACGGATGTTGGGCTTTTATACCTTGCTGCTAGCCTGGGTTGTTTGCAGAGTTTGACTATTCTTCATATGGATGGTTTGACCCCAAGTGGACTTGCAGCTGCATTGTTGGGATGTGTAGGGTTGACAAAAGTCAAGCTACAATCATTGTTTAGAACTCTACTACCAAGATTAGTTCTTGATCACCTAGAAGCTCGTGGTTGCGTTTTTCAATGGAGAGATAAAGTATTTCAGGCTGAATTGGATCCAAAATGCTGGAAGTTACAAGCAGAAGACATTGAATAAAGTGTAGATCTCATTTTGTGGGTACTTACTATTTTCGTCGAGCACTTGAAACAAAGTTTCTTTCTTGGAAAATGGTGGCGTAACACAAGGGGAACTATCATTAGCTTTTGTGTATCATCTTTACTAGTCAAGTTATAGCTTGTGTCTACTGCAAGTGTTATGCATAAAAGCATCTGCTTTGAGGGATCTTAGATTTTGTGTATGAAAATCTTGTATCTCTTTTTCTTCCACGATGACACTTCAATAATATGTACAAATTTGACAAGCAAGTAGTGTTTTTTCGGTTATTTTGCATAATGAAGTAGATGATGGTCCACTGCAAGATAAATTTTTTAGTTGTTTGTATTAATGTGTATATTATTAGTCCATTTATAGTAGCCCATTTATTATTTATTTGTTGTGTATCTCAGCCCTATTAGCCCACTTTGTATCTTCTAATTATTTGGTGATAATAAGAATTCGAATAATTGGAAAATACATCTCTCATGGTATCATAGACATCCCTTTGATTCACCATCTCTCTCTTAAAACCTTAATTCTTCCCCCTCTTTGCCGTCGGCTGTCCTTCCTTCTTCGGACACCCTCTCGGCTGCCATGACACTCTTCCTCGACGTCGATCGGTCTCCTCTCTCCTATGGCCGACAAAGCTGACTCTCCCTCAGACAAAGCCCTGGGGATTACTAACATCAAGGCTTACTTTCCATTAATCATTGATCTTGAAGAACTC
>JAUEJL010110533.1:0-12553 GCA_032274825.1 Drosophyllum lusitanicum | reverse complement strand
GGTTGGGTAAGGGTGGGTTGGAGTAGGGTAGGGGTAGGGATAGGAGTAGGGGTCGGGTAGGGGTAGGGTGGCGTGGGTGTGGGGTGAGGTGGGGTGGGGAGGAGACAACAATTGTGTTTTGAGATTTCTTATAAATTTGAAGAATTTCATCAATTTGAGGAAAGAATTCTCAATTTCTGGAATGGTCAAATTTCATTCCATAAATTTCGTAAACCAAACACAAACAAAATTTAGAAGTGCTCAATTTCAATTCTATCCTATTTCAATCAATTTTAACGAACTAAACACCCCATAATTTTTTTTCTTCCTCATTCTATTAATGTTGATATTTTTATTGATATTGTGATTAGAAAGATTAGTAAGTTAATTGATAAATAGAAGGAAAAAAATGTCGTTTGGTTTCCTGATCAAGGATTCAACGCAAGTAAACAACCAACCACAGACATCTAAAGCTCAACATCTCTGTTTCTCTTCCCAATTCATAGTCCTCTGGTCTAGGGTTTTTCGTTTTTCCCTCTTTTAATCTTTCTCCTTCAGTCTTCCCACACTTAAATCGGAGAAATGGCAAATCAAGGTGCCAAGAAGCGAAGAGAAGAGAATACTCGTCATATGAACAATCTCTTCCGCATCATCATCGCTTGCAATGTAAACTCTCATAATTTTTTTATTCTACGAATCCGTATATACACGTAAAATGTTTATTTTAATCGTTGTTTATTATTCACTATTTTAATCGACTTCGATAACATCGATGTTCACTAGATCGGCCTTAGCTTAGAATTGTGGTGAAAATCCCTTTTCAATTACTTTGTAACTTAAACATGTACACAAGTATGGACTAAAGTTGTTGAATTGTCAATGTACAAGTCAAATGTGTAAGCAATCTCACAGACAGAATCAGTTTTGAGTGATTATGTAGGCTTATTTCAGCATCAATGGAGATTAGAATTGGAAATTGTTTTATTTGAAAGAAACTTGGCTTCATACTGCAAAGTTTCTGCTGCTTATTACGAATAGGAAATAGCAGCCTAAGTTTTGCATTCGAAAGGTTGTACTTTTAGGCTGGACCTGAGAAATCTAAAAGTTTGCATCTTCTTTCTTCCCACTAATTCAGGTAGTAGTAACCTTTTTTGTTTACTTGAAGTAGGTTCTAAACTAATCCTTTGAATATGTAGGTGGGTTATTGTGTAAGATACCTTTTTTATTGTCCAATCTAAAGTGTGTTATTTCTTTTAAAAGTTGACTGCTTGTTATTATGATTCACTTCACCAGCCTCAAGTGATCGTTGATTCTTTATAGTCATAGCACTATGGTTGAAGTTTGTGTCATACCCGCCATCTGACTCGCTTACCTCCATCACTTCACCAAGCTTGCTATCTCATCTCTTGACCATTTTTTGCAACAGTCATCGGATATTTATATGGACTAAGGAGTACCACTTAAGCATGAACTTCAAATACTTTTAGTTTTGTTTGGTGTCAGCTTGTTTATAAATGACTAATAAAGATGGAAGATACTTCTATCAGGTTACTAAACAGCAGATGTTGGGTCAAAACCAGAGAAAACGTAAAATTGCAAACACCCCCTCCCCTCTCTGGGTGGCGGTAGTTGACTACCACCCATCTATCTTTTATATGTCATTTTGATTGCTCACACAACAGACATTAGCAGTGTACACAAAATAAAAATGATATAATGCTTAGCCATGTATGTATGCCCAAACAGATAACATATCCGAGCCAATTAGGTGTTATAATGGTCATTTCATAGATTGAATTTGCTATGCATCTGCACTAATCGTCATCTATATCACAGCTTACGTTTTCATGCTGCTCCATTTCTATTGCCTATTTTCATGCTAATGAATAGTTGAATACATCTACATGTGTATGCTTTTACGAATTACGACAAACCACATTAGTGACTATGTAAAAACAAAATTAGACCAATCACCAATGGGAATTTGATTGACTTGTGCAGCAACATAACTTCTGTCATTTCATTTAATCTCCATAACAACCCCACTATCTATTGTGTTCCATTGGGACCAAATCAACACATCCATGTATTTTTATAACAGCCTCATGTAATAGGAAGAAAGGGCACATGGCAGTCACATACAGATAGCATAAGCAGGCATAATATCTCAACTGTTACACACTGCCCTAACAAGTAACAACAAATCTTCACTGTTCCAAAAGAAAAAAAAAACTCCAAACAACATTTACCATGTTATAGAAAGCATCAATAGATTGGTCATAGCATTTGGAAACAACACTAAGAAGCCATCTGTTCAAGAGCCATAGGAACTTCATGTCTTCATATAACTCAAACATTACTCGTTTACTCTATACTTAATCTGTATAAAGTGATGACTGATGACCATTGATGGTATTTATAAATGATTGTTTTTTTTTCATTTGAGTGGAGATAAGTGACTTCACCCATCTCCTTGCTTATACATATACGAAGTCATATATAACATTGTGGTGCTTTTGTGCTCCTTATGTTTAGCCTGTTGGTTGATTCTATGTAGGTCATTTTTCTCTTATTAAGGGCAGGGTTCTTCTATTCGACTTTTACATGGCTGCATTGCATTGGCTTAATACTGACTTCAAGTGCCTATTATCTATGCTATAAACAACTAGCATCAATGGCTAGACCTACCTACACTGATGATGGGGACCTTTTAGATGGCGGATTTGATATGAGTACCGGTGGAGCTTGTGGGTATGCAATTTTTTTCCTATTTTCTTTATGTGTGTGTTTCTTCAAGTTAATTGAAGTCATAATGGTATCATAGAGTTCACAAATTTGTTTAATAATTTAAAATTCATTGTATTTTACAATAAATATTGTGGTCGTATGATAGAGAACGTATCACTAGAGGCCTAGTCTAATGGGCCTAAGGGCTAAGGCATGTTAAGGAGGAAGTTATATAAATAGCTGATTGAGGGGGAAAATGGGGTATGGTGAGTTTATTTCTTATTCAGCACTTGGAGCTTGGGCAGGAAGACACCAGGTGGTTCTTCTCTGATTGTGGCAGGGAGCATCTAATTGATCTCCTTCTGATTTGATTCTTATATTTCCATTTCTTCTGTTCTTCTTGTAATTCAACTATTTACGGTACTTAATATACCTATTGTGTTTCTACTTTCTACTATGTGTTCTATTTCATTTATCTACTTGAATCGATTCCCATCGATTTGTTCCATTGCCGGGAAATCAAAAAGGATGGACGAGAAGAGTATTCAATTTGAATCACGTATTGATTCACAAGATAAAAAAACTAGATCTCCTAACCTCCTAGAATCAAGATTTATCTCAATCAATCCATTAGCTAGGAGAAACTCTGAATGAAATTATTAAGTCGATGGGGAAGATGATGGTTAATTAAGTTAAACAGCAGGAGATAGAATCAAGCTTAGATATGATGGTCAGCCGATGTCATGGAGGTGATGGTCATGCTGAAGAGTTGAAGCCATGGGGGCCATGTTTACCGGTGCTTGACATATGGATTAAGGAGTTGCTACCTGTGTGTTCTCTAACACAAACTAAGGAGATCACTTTTGATTTAAAGGAAGAAATCCAAAATCTGCAAAAGTGTGGTTGTGCTTAAAGATGGGGAGAATGAAGGAAGCTCTAGGGATTTCCAAGAAGAGTTGACCGATTTCAGCTTCATAAAGGGTGAATCAAAGAGAACCTCGGGGAAGTAAGGCTGACTAAACCCCCTCTTGAACTTGGAAATCCTAATCGACCAGCCAATTGCTTTGCTGCAAGTGCACACAAGCTGTTTGATGGAAGTCCGGAACCAAATTCGATCAAGGATAAAACACTAAAACCCCCGGATTATTCGTTCTTGCACAATACTTGGTATGCTTTTAATGATCATGAGTCTCCAAATAGTAACAATCCAAATTCCAAACTCAGTTATTTGAGTAATCAACTCACCATGACACCTAAATTACAACCAGATAGACGGACTCGAAATTTGCCAATGAATTGATGCTCAGGCAGAAATATTATCTCATGAGGATTTACTCAAAGAGCTTGGTTATTTACTTGAACTTCCTCTCTACCTTGTGTGCATTTCATAATTACGAGTCTTCTACACCTACTAAACGACCTAATTATAATCGTGATGTTACTACCATAGAATCACATCATGCGGCTGATCACCCATTCATATTCATCATTTAGTTTCATTCTGCACCATGGTTTCAAATATGTTCCAACCAGAAAGAGAAACACATTTCAACTAGGCAGCCAAAAACAATCCCCCAAGTGCCCGCTGTTAGGGTCAAAACTAAGATTGGGTATCATGTTTTCATGCTCGGTTGGGATTTCATTAATTTTTGGGTAGAATTTTGGAGGGCCTTACAAGAATTCTGTTTAGTCTATGTCTCGTTACAATGGGAAGCATGAGCTTAAGCACAATTCTTTGACTAATGTTTTGGACAATGTAGATGAGGAGTCTAATGAAGACAATAACCAAAGTACTGATGTCTATTTGCAAGTATCCATTACAATTGCTTTTCAGAAGAAAATCTATGATCTATTATCTACAAATATCAAAAATTGATGCACATGTGGCATGCTTGAATATGGTGGCTCAAAGATTTGGAATGATACGGTCACCTTAGTCGTTGTGTTGGTCCCTGGTGTTTTAGTGGTTACAACGAAGTAGAAACTAAGGAGGTCGGACAAATTGTTGACCTGAAAGTCCTAGTTCTTGACATGGGGATTAGAGTCCTTGATACACTTCTGAGTGGCGGAGATTTTGACGTGACATTGTCAATTGGCTTGAGGCAAGCTTCAATACATATGAAGGCATCGGTCAATTGGAAGACAAGCAAACACAAGAGCAATTGATTGAGGTTGCTGAAATGGATTTTAGGAAGGTCGAATGCTATGGTATTTTATGGACATCTCCCATTTGTGGACATATGAACATCCTTGCTCATTATCAGGTTGAAATAGGAGCTGATGTGCTTCCATCTGCATCTGCACAATTGAAAGGGATGGCCACACCTATGGATATAGAAGTTGGGATGTCAAAAAGGTTAGCTAGAAGCACTCTACGGTGTTGGGTACTAGAATACTTGAAAAGACAACGAGAACAGAGAACGTTTCATGCATTGATTCTTGATTTTCACAAGGATCAAAATGCATGTTTTTCTACTTTTAGAGGTTGGATTTCAAGTGCTAGTTTAGGTGTCAACTTGGTCACATGTTGGGGATGGAAAAGATTCTACACACTTTCTTCTCTTAAGGGTGCGTTTGGCACAAAGAATGGAATTGTAGAGAAATGATTGCAGATGATGGAATTCACTCTTTTGTTTGGTAGCATAGTGATTTGTACCAACTTTAGAATCATTTCTCTTATTTGGTACAACAAGAAATTCAACATAGAATTGTACCAACTTTATCAATTGCGCCCATACTTTTTCCATAACAATCTTTTATTCAAACCCAAAAAACATACAAAAAGATGCATAAATTAATAATTAAAATGCATTAATCAAACCAAACAGATACTACAAGCATATTTTTTAATGTTAGGGGATCCAAAATAAGTTCTTCAAATACTAAGTACTTAAACCACAGGGAACCAAAAAAGTACTTCAACCACATTGTAACCAAGAACAGTTATTTCAACCACAAAAAATTATCCCATGGAACCACTGGTATACGATTCTATCATGCCAATTTTCTCTTTTTGTGTTAACCGTCTACTTAACCCAAGAAATGACCGTCCTAGAACCAAATCCTTATCAATCAAATGAACTGCTTTAAAACGTTTTCTTATAGTAATACTTGGTAAAGCTTTCAACTCATCACTAACCAAGAAGAGTTGACCGATTGCAGTTTCATAAAGGGTGAATCAAAGAGAACCTCAGGGAAGTAAGGCTGACTAAATCTCCTCTTGAACATGGAAATCCTAATCGACTAGCCAATTGCTTTGTTGCAAGTGCACACAAGCTGTTTGATGGAAGTCTGGAACCAAATTCGATCAAGGATAAACCACTGATCAAATTATTCTTTCTTGCACAATACTTGGTATGCTTTTGATGATCATGAGTCTCCAAATAGTAACAATCCGAATCTGAACTTAGTTATTTGAGTAATCAACTCACTATGACACCTAAATTACCACCGGACAGATGCACTCGAAAATTTGCCAATGAATTGATGCTTGGGCAGAAATGTTATCCGATGAGGATTTACTCAAAGTGCTTGGTTATTTACGTGAAATTCCTCTCTACCTTCTGTGCATTTCATAATCACGAGTCTTTTACACCTACTAAACCACCTAATTATAATCGTGATGCTACTACCATAGAACCACATCATGCAGTTAATCACCCATTCGTATTCATCATTTAGTTTCATTTTGCTCCATGGTTTCAAATATGTTCCAACCAGAAAGAGGAACGCTTTCAACTGGGCAGCCAAAAACAATCCCTCAAGTGCCCGTTGTTAAGGTCAAAACTGAGATTAGGTATCATGTTTTCATGCTCTGTGGGATTTCATTAACTTTCGGGCAGAATTTTGGAGGGCCTGACAAGAATTCTGTTTGGTCTATGTCTTGGTACAATGGGAAGCTTGAGCTTAAGCACAATTCTTTGACTAATGTTTTGGACATTGTAGATGAGAGAGAGAGAGAGAGAGATCAGAGGGTGAGAAAGCAAGACAGAGAGAGATAGAGGGAGAGAGTCATATCTTGACCAGAGAAGCTTGCCGCCGCCGAAAGCTAGATAAAATGAACCCTAAGAGGGTGAGAAAGAGAGAGAGGAAGACAGAGAGAGAGAGAGAGAGCGACATACCTTCTTGTTGCTTGTCGGAGAAGACAAAGAGAATTAGAGTCGCTGGAGATAAGGCCGGTCGGAGAAGATGAAGAGAAGAGAGAACGGCGAGGCGAGGTTTTTGTGTTTTGGTTGAGAGAGACGAGAAGTAGATGCCGTCAAGTGTGGCTCTAATTCTCCGTGACTTTTAATTCCCTGGAGAGTTCAAATTCTCATTTCCCATCTTTTCTCTCCTCGTGGTGGGGAAATGAAAATAGAGATTAGGAATTGGATTATTTCTCTTTGTAATTCCCAGGTGTAACCAAACAAGGGAATCCTTTCTCATTTCCATTTCTCTGCCTTCATTTCCCTGTACCAAACATGCCCTAAGAGAATATCCACCTACAAACGATACTTCTAAGAATAGATTACTAGGGATGCATTGGATGATTGCATGTCAGCTGCGAACTTATCAACATGACTTAAGGGAGGATTTCTATTCTATTTCAAGTCACTTGTCAAATTTCAGGCTTGAGGACAAGCCATGTCTTTATGGAGGCGGTAGTTGATAGAGAACGTATCACTAGAGGCCCAGTCCAATGGGCCTAAGGCCTGTTAAGGAGGAAATTATATAAATAGCTGATTGAGGGGGAAAATGGGGTATCGTGAGTTTATTTCTCAGTTTTGGGTTTTAGCTCTTGGAGCTTGGGCAGGATCACCAGGTGGTTCTCTTATTTTGGAGGGGAGCATCTGATTGATCTCCGTCTGATTTTATTCCTTTTTTTCATTTCTTTTGTTTTTGTAATCCAACTATTTACGGTACTTAATATACCTCTCGTTTTCCTACTTTCTATAATCTGTTCTATTTCATCTATCTACTTGAATCATCGTAAGTAGAATGAAAATGCAGTCTGAGACTCCGAGTTGACATTTTTACATTATTTTTTGTATAAGTGATGTTCTCTCCATAAAATATGTTTTCATTGCAGATACCTGCATGATGTTATCTACATTACTTGCTTTGTGCAACTCACATCTATCATCTCTGGGAAGTTTTGGTGGATATATGCTGTGGTAAGATCCTTTTTTTGACTTGTCTTTTTCATGCATAATATTGAAGGCAGCATTTGTTTTATATTTTTTAATTTTTTGGAAGATTCAGTTTCAATTTTATCTTTGCTCGATATCCTCTGATACGTACATGGCCACGATTGTTGTTTCTCAAATGGAAATACAAGAAAATATGTGTATAGTACAAGTATAATAAGCCTACTTCTCATGCATGTGGGATGAAGTGGAAGAATTAGTCTAATTGTTTGGTAGTTAGTGTGCTTCAAGCGTGGGACATGTTTTCTCCCACTTTCTCAGTTGTTTCAAATGTCAGTTATCTTCATCTTCTTTAGTTAATTGTAGGAGTAGTATTTAAGGAATTGTAGTGTCTGTTTTTAAAGACAAAATGAAGAAGAAAAATAGTTTTTAAAGTCTTGTTCTCTTTCTTGTTTTCTTTGGGAGATTAGCCATCTCAAATTGGCCTTCATCTTGGGATATTGACCATCTCGAATCGGTCTCTATCAATTGGTGCTTTCATTCCCGAACTCACTATGGCTCCTCGCCGTCGTTATCCACTAGGCCTTGAAGAGTCTTTTGCTGCCATTTCCGACAAATTGGCTCAACTTGTTGCCGTAACGAATGCCAACAACACCCGTCTCGAAGCCATCATCACCAACCAAACCGAGATTACCCAATCTACCACTACCGCCAATTCAACAAGCCCCCCGCCACCGGCCCCGTTCGGGCCTACCACCGCCTCCCACACTATTGCTATCATAAACCCACCTACCATGCTTTCACATCCACCAACCATCACCTAAACAACTATGACAACCCAAAAACCGTTATTCCCTATGCCAAACAACCACCAAACACGTAACACCCCATGGTTACCTTGCCGCTTCTGCCGTCGCCACCGCAGCCCGATGTCCTCCCCGCCGTCACCACCACAACACAACTACGGCATACCGGCTCTCCACCCCACACTTCTGAAACCAGCCATGACTTTACCATTAGGGGGCCTCCAACCGGGTCACCATCCTAACCCGCTTCGGTTTTTATTACCCAATTACACCGTCTCTACCGAATCAGAACCGAAACCACCCCCCAAACCACTGGACAAAACTCCGGCCTTAAGGACAAGGTCGTTTTTTAGGGCTGGAGTATTGATACGCACATGGCCATATTGTTGTTTCTCAAATGGAAATACAAGAAAATATGTGTATGGTACAAGTATAATAAGCCTACTTCTCATGCATGTGGGATGAAGTGGAGGAATTAGTCGAATTGTTTGGTAGTTAGTGTGCTTTAAACATGGGACATGTTTTCTCCCATTTTCTCGGTTGTTTCATCATAGGAGTAGTATTTAAGGAGTTGTAGTGTTTGTTTTTAAAGGAGAATGAAGAAGAAAAATAGTTTTTAAAGTCTTGTTCTCTTTCTTGTTTTCTTTGGGAGATTAGCCATCTCGAATTGACCTTCATCTTGGGAGATTGACCCTCTCGAATCGGTCTCTATCAGAGGAGGTCAAAGGGGATTGAGTTGACTCATAAAAAATGGGTAAACACGCGCAGTTGTGGAAATGAAACAATCACCTTCGAATGAAAATGACTCACAGAAACAGCTCCATGGACTTTTGACATATTATTCGTTTTCTGGATGGGGAATGTTTTTTCTTTTTTTTATTATTAATTAAGATAAGGAGTAAAGGATAGTGCAGGTATGGAAATGACACAATTACCATCGCAATTGAGGGGTATTAACAGTGATTATTTGATGGACGTTCATTAAAGGACTATGGGCTATGGGTGCAATAAAATTTGGGAAAAAGGACCTCCACTGCACTTCCAATTCTTCAAGGACTAAACTTGTAATTTAGGCCAACCTTAATGACGACTGGTATAATTAACTCTTTTTATTAAGGCATTAACTAATAATAAAAGATAGACCAAACAGAACATTTGCAGGCCAAGGCAGGCCAGCCGAACCCAACCCAACTAGTTTTTTGAGTAAAACATTAGCTTTTGCTTTTTTACCTCTGAAGACCTTCTCCAACTTCCATTCTTAGAAAGTTCCCGATCTTCACAGTGGACCCCACTTCCTTGGATAATTCACTCAAGACTGTCTGCAAGAGATTTTAGATATTAAAAAATATGATGGTATTTATTACGAATTTATTATACAAAAGTAAGATATACCTTCACATTGATGGTGTCGTTGACGATATATTTTTGCTCCATTAGAACAACTTCCTCAAAATACTTCCTTAATCGGCCTTCGACCATCTTCTCTATTGCTGACTGGGGCCTACCAGAACTTTCAGCCTGCCAAAAACCATAAACAATCTTTTACAGGGTACATGGATTTCCAATTTCGATAAACATTTCATCATGTTTGGATAACCAAAGAAGAAAATATTTATTCTCCAAAAAAAAGAAAGTTTCACCTGAGATCTAAGGATCTCACGTTCATTCTGGACTGCATCAGAAGAAACTTGTTCTTTTGTTAAAAATAAAGGCTTTGCAGCCACCACATGCATCGCCAATTCTGAACCAACACGTTGTACAGAATCCAATGAAACATTTTTATCCTCAACTTCAAGTGACAATATTCCAGCAATACGTCCCAAACCTAGAAAAAATTTCAACATTCATGATTTTATTCATTTACCGATTTTCCTGAAAACACTTCATTAACTTAAGATCAAAGAAAAACAATCTTACCAGGTTGAGGACAAGTGTGAAGATACGTAGACATAACACCATGGTTACACATAGACATTGCAAAACCCCTTCTAAGTTTTACATTTTCACCCATCATTGCAGCGACTTCGGTAATTGCATTTTGAACAGTTGTTTCTCCACTTAATTTGGGATGGTCAAAATTTATCTTCATATCCTGCGAAAGTTACCACAAATCATTGCACAATTATATAGTTGTTATATTGAGACCTTGCACAATGGATTTCCCATTTATTCTTGTAATAATGCAACCAAATTTGGTACGTTAAAGAATCTATTACTATATATTACAAATATATATGTAGGAGATATTATACCCTTCAACGGAATGACATTAGACACGAATTAGCCTTCACAACTTTTATCATTCACTGAGCTTAATAGTAATATGAACCAAATTTGGTATTATATGTACTCTAAGTCAGATACTTAGATACACGAGGGGCCGAGGGAATTTCCTAAACAAAAAACGACAAAAGAAAACTAATAACTCTCCTCCCTCCCTTTTTATAACCTAAGATCGGCTAAGATAAAGAAAGTAAGAAACAATTTTAAATTCCTAGAACTTGATAACTATAATATAGGAAACTAGATAACTGCTATATTAATAGATAAACTGATATATTCTCGAGCGGTACCCTCCACCCTCACTGCTAACTGCTCGTGCAGGCTACCCTCCTGTGAGGGTTGAAATCGGTCCAGTACTTACGTTTCAATTCCTCCCGGAGTCGAAAAGGTTCATGGCTGTCACTCCATCGAAACCACACTAGCTCCGAGCGTTCTAAACATAAAACGGCAGCCCATAGCTTTTCGCCCGTAGTAACTAACCCCTGAATATCAAAGAACCTTTCCACTCGGTAACCCACTCATATGCATCCTCTCCTTCGAACAACGGCATCTTTAGTTTTCGTAGTCGATATTATGCCCCCGGCACCCATCCCCTGTCACCGCCCCAGAGCAAAATGTTGCATCCTTCCACTACTAACCCCGGAGGCAACCTCCATATGCGCCTGTGCATAACCTGAAAGTTTCGGAGCATACCACCCTAGAAATGTGGAGATTCACGGTTTTGATTTGCACTGGACTTGGCAAAAGAGGCAGGCTAAGAATACCCACCATTGCACCGAACGGTAATGGGAACCCTGATTATCGAAATGAAAACTTGGAAAACCCCAAAAATGTGACCTGGAAAATGGTGGTGTTGGCTGAAAAGTCGGCTGGGTAAGGGTTATCGGTTGGGTTAGGGGCAGCAGTGATGGCGGTCCAAACTGGGACTAGGGCGGCAGTAGTTGAGTAGGGTTAGGTTGTGTGGTCGGCGGTGTAGGGTTTGGTTAGGAAAGCTTAGCTAACAGCTGCAACAACTCGGAATGTCTCCTCTCTAACTCTAGTTCCTTTGCCAAGGTTAGTCACATAGATCGCGTAGCGCTCCGGTACAGGAACGCGGTTTGCTAGGTCTCTAAGTTCCCGGTATGATGTGGGTAGGTTCATTTCGGTTCGCCTCCGGTACGAAGTACCAATTTCCTAGGAACGATGTACCTTCTACAAAATATATAATTATATTAATATTAATTCTCAAAGATATAAAATGCATACTTCCCATAAAATCAAATGAGATTACCAAAAAAGTTAAGACAAAATAGAAACAAAAACAGAATACAAATTCCAAACCAAAAATATTCTATCAATCTACTCTCGGCCTCTTTCCTTTACCGTTGTCAACATCTTCATCCAAATTTTCCCACTGCATCTCTTCAAGTCTTGTACTCGAGCCTTCCAAGTTTGTGTTTTCTGGATCAATGTCCCATTTCTTGTGTGGTCCTGATTTGTAACCTTTGGAAAAACATGATAGAAGACAAATGTTTGAATGAATAACACCAATTTGTCTGCCCTCTTACAATTCAACCGGTTTTGCTTCACATTGTGAATGTACGAGTAAGTGCTCCAATTTCTCTCTGCTGAAGAGCTGCTAATTGGTTGTGA
>JAUEJL010110522.1:0-12553 GCA_032274825.1 Drosophyllum lusitanicum | reverse complement strand
CCCCCACTCCCCTCCTTCTAATCGCACTATTTAAAAAAAATATATAAAAAATATGAAAAAAGTTTGGGTAAGAAAAGGGAAGGTATAACACTTATTTTGGGTAAGCTAAAGGAAATAAAAGAGGGAATGATATAACGCTAATATGACATTGGGTAAAGAAAATAAAAAGGGAAGGAATAACACATGAACTAAGTTGATATTTCAAAATTGAAAAGAAAGTAGTGTGGAATTTGGTTGATTTATCAAAAGCTCACTCACTTTCTTGTCTGCTCATACTTTCGATATTGATAGCAAAAGATTGAATTCATAATTAGCTTTATTTCAACTTTTAGCTAGGAAGACGAGAAAGTTGCAAAAAGATGCTCGATCGAAACAGTAGCTACTAGGATAAAACTATTTAAAATTTATGTAAATTTTTTACCCATAGAAGAAAATTTCTTAGTACCACAGAAAAAGATATAAAGTCGTTAATACTTCAAGAAAATTTCGGCTGATCGATTGACCTTTTTACACTATATAGCATGGTACCCACGCTATGCAGTGTCGGCAAATAATTCTTAGTTGATAACATGTCTGTTTTCGATAACGTAGGGTTATAATATTCACGTCCTATGTTGAAATTGAATAATTTTCAATTTATATGTCAATTTACAATCCATGGTATTTTCAATTTTCTGATTTGGAAGTCAAACCATATATAAGATATTGATTATCTTATAGTTTTCAAATTAATTTCTACTCTAATTATGAGATTACTATCAAATATATTTTGTAATGTTGGGGTAAGAAAATAATTTCAACTTACTTAAAAATTAAGAGATTTAAAATATGTAAATATTTTATAGATAGTATAGATAATAAGATAAGTTGGTAAAACATACATCTTACTTGGATTAATCAAAATAATGGTCATGGATTTTGAAGTTAGAGACCACTTAATATAATAGTGTCACTCAATTGGAAATTTAGAGAAAAAAAATAGTTATTAGACAAATTAGTGAGTTACCACTGTTAGAAAATTTAGTAAAACTTATGTATTTTTATTAACTTTGGACATATTTAAGTACATACATATGTATTGTTTATGTTATATCTTTAGTGGGTTTGTATTATCTGTTATGAGAGCTTCGAAATGATTTATAATGTATCCACAACGGAATATGTGTGAATAGATATCGATACTCAAAGTTGAGTACTTGATATGAAATTTGGCAAAATCAAGTGGTTGTGGGAAGGTGTCTCACATAGGAGGGAGGAGAAACCTTTTAGTGGGTTTCTAACCATGGAAGCATAAGGGTTTACAAGCTTCTTTGTGTGTTTTTACTCCAAGTCCTACCCGTGCGAAGGGGGGTGCAAATGGTTGATTTCGTAGGCTAAAATCGGTGAACTTGTGGATAGGAATGTATCTCCAATTTGGTAATTTTACTCATCTTTAATGCATATATTAAAAGAATAAAATTATGATGTCATCATCCTATTTTTATATTTTTTTATTCCTATCATATCTTTTAAAAAAATATGATTATGATGTCATCATTCTATGTTTAGATTTTTTTATTCCAATCATGTTTTTTTATATTCTCAAATGCCTTTAGAATAGTTGTTTTTATATTATTGTAAAATGACTAAAAAAGACATACTTACATTTAAGGAAGAGAAGGTATTGGGAAAATGAGGAAAGATAAGAGTATATAAGTAAAAGTACAAATATAAGCTCATATGGAGAAAAATAAATGACTTTCCCTTGACATATCAAAATGGGCTTATTTTTACTCAAAATAAGCCAATAAGCTTAAGCTAATAAGCTAAGCCAAAAACCATATTTTTCATAAGCTCATCAAATAAGTTTATAAACTTAAAAAAACTCTCAAAATAAGCTAAAACAAACACCCCCTTAGTAATGATATGCCATACTGCAAATTTAACATTCTATAAATTTATGTCAGGATCTAGTTCATTGATTCTACAACTTGTTTGCATAATCACTCATGAATCATGATAGTGATATGATATTCAATTCCTGCTTTTAATTATCATGATTACTGATTTCATTTCCTGATTCACAAGACATAATTAATCTATAGTATATTTCTAATTCTGTATGATTCATGTCTAAACATTTTATTATTTCATATATGTTTCTAGTTTAGATTGTTATATTTTACTCATATTGTTTCTTTTTTAACAGTTATCTATTCTTTAATATGTTCAATACTATATCTATATTTGGAGAATTGCATATATATCCTTGTAAAAATTTTAAATTACATGTATATCCTTATAAAACTTAAAACTACTCATGTATTCTTTCAAAACCTTTAAACTATCATATATATCCAAATACTTATTTTTCATAGTTAAATCAATTTAAAGTTATAAAAAATTTCAAACTAATTTATATGTAAATTTACTAAAATATCCCTATGTAAACAATAAGAACATAACAAAAATACGTTTCATCGACGGTTGTCCTCTACAGGAACTCGGAAAGACTCTCTTTATATTCTTCGTAGATGGCTTTTGAACAATTTCTTTCAAAACATGGAAAAGATCAATTCCACACAGGTCTCACTAGAAGTCCAATAATTTTTCCCTAAATTATGTAATCCAACGCTTCTAGTCTAGTGATATTAGAATAGTTTAGATTTGGTGTTGCCATTGACAAATTCCTTCCATCCACAGCCACTAATGGCGGTTTCCACTAGTTTCACGAGTCATTCATCACAATAATAGCAACATAATCTAGACAGGGGTTTACATCCAAATGACAGAGGAGTGGAATCTGCCATCTTCTTCATACTTAATAGATTTGTTGCTCGAACAACATTAAGAAACCAAGAAACAAAAAAAGATTTTTCGCTTGGAACAGATGACATATCTCCCTATTGACGAAGAACAAAGGACATTGGAGTTCTGTATAAAATACAAACTAGGTTTAGTATGAATGATTACACAATTTGAAAACTGTACACTAATTATAGGTACTTGGAATTCTGGTTTGCATAATTTCCAGCCCTTTAGACTCGTTTAGATACCAAAATCTTGAGCGGATATAATCCATCAGAATAAAAGTCTTTCTAAGTAGTTTATGGATTGAGCTTAGGATTATCATTTAGTAAGATTACAACAATACCATCGTAACTAATGTCATATCCAAACCCTAACCTAGCCATGATAGATATTTGATTTTTTCTTTCATTTGTCGTATTTGAAGTCGCCCCTGCAATCATTTTAAGTTTCTTAATTCATCATCTTATGATTATTAGTGTGTGTGTGTGTGTGTATATATATATATGTATGCAAATGCGTTGTTCTTTATATTAGATGGTTTATTGTTATAAAAGTGATTTGCATGCAGACATATTTATTGTTCTTTTTTATAATCGAATATATATTAAATGGTTTATTGTTATAAAAGTGATTATTAATAAATTATTCACGTTGTAAGCTTGTATGAACCACATATTGCATGCAAACATGTTTATGAATGTATGTGTTGTTCTTTTTTATTTTAATCGAGACTAAAGACCTTGAATGTGCTAAATAATTAGTGATATTGAAAGATCATTTGGAATCTTAAAGAAAAGGTGGAAAATACTTAGTGATATATCTAAATTTAATGTGCAAAGGCAAATCGATATTATCATGGCCGCGTTCGCTTTACATAACTACATTCGTAAAATTTTTGAAGAAGACATGGTGTTTACTACAATGGAGAGACGTCCATATTACATACCACGTGACGTTCTTCTTGATGTTCATGACCATGATACAAATAATGAAGATTTCTATCTAATAATATGAAAGAATTTCGTCACGAGATTGCAAGTTTAATATGGAATTCATGAAAAATGTGAATAATTTATTACGGACATTTAATTATGTATTCGCGTAATGGTACATTTTTATTGTTAACTTAGTGATATGTTAGAATAACATATTTAATTATTTGTATTACTAATTAATTTATTATGTGTGTGAGTTGTATTATATATATAATCATATGCCCTTTTACATAATTTCATAATTTCCAGCTCTAGCTCCAACTTCTTTACCAAACACTTTTTAATAAATATAATCTCTAGCTCCAGCCTTAAGTTATAGCCCCAGCTCCAGCTCGTTTTGGCGACCACACCCTAAGGTGGCGTTTGGTTCGCAGAATGTTTATGAAGGAATTGGAATCTCTGATGGAATTGGAATCTGCCAGGAATTAGAATTTGAATCTGTAATCTGTTTGGTTGACAGAAAATGGAATTGGAATCCAATTCCATATCCTGTTTGGTTTGCAGACAATGTAGATGAATTTGATTTCAGTTTTGTAAAATGACAGGATTACCCTTTTTGTTTCTATTCAACAAATGAGTTACAAGAACAGATTACAAGAATAGATTTTCAAGGCTAAATCAGTACCCACAAAATCAGATCAATCAATCAATACCCACAAAAACAGATTCACAAGAACAGATTTTCAAGGCTAAATCAGTACCCACAAAAACAGATTACAAGAACAGATTACTAAAACAGATTCAAGGCTGTGCTTAGAGAGAGAGAGAGAGAAAGGGAGATATATACGGGAGAAAGAGTGAGGGAGAGAGAGAAGATAAAGGGAACTTACCGGCGGCGGAGGAGGACCGAGGAAGGCAGCAGCGAACGACGAGGGAAGGAAGCAGTCGACAAGGGAAGGGACCTGTCGACGAAGGAGGAGCGGTCGATGAAGGAAGGGACCTGTCGACGAGGACGACGACCTTGTTTCTCCCGAACGACGACGATGACGGAAGAACTTTGTCGACTAGGGTTGTGTGGAGCTGTCGTTATGAGCAAAGGAGGCGGGTTTTAAGAAAAGCTAGGGTTGTTTGACGGTATAATTGTAATCTGTCAAATTCCCTCATCTATGGTTTCTAAATTCCCTCCTCCTTTTGAAGGAATTCACTTTCCCTCCCATCAGGGATTTGAATTCCTTAAAATTTCATTTCCAAAGCAAACCAAACACTGGATTGTATGGGAATTTGATTCCAATTCCCACAGATTCCCAGAAATTCCGTCCAACCAAACAGGGCCTAAGTCTTTGGATATATGATAGTAAAAAGTTTATAAGTTTTGGAAAGATACAAATGTAGTTTTAAGTTTTATAAGAATACACATGTAATTAAGAAATTTTATATGGTTATACATTAAATTCTCAAAATTCAGTTACTACTTTATTCACCTTTATGTAACATTAGCTAGTTGACCGAATATGATTAAACATGCTCCCATGAGCATTCTAATAATTCCCTTTACATATAACTCCTCTCTTGATACACAAGGTAATATAATTATAAACTTAAGTATAATTATACATTGTATGTCATAAACATTGGATAAATGAAACACTAGATAGACGATGGCACAAACAGACTATATACATTTGTTCTTCATTTCATCATTTAATAGCCCCATAAACAATCTTTGGTCACATATTTTGCTCTACTCACTTGTCTGAGTCTACTCGAGTAGATAGATCTAACCACGACTTATGTCTAGGTAACACACTTTCTGAATTCGAATCTCTTAAACCTCGGCTCTACTACCAAGTTGTAACCCCCAAGTTTTTTTGAAACACATGCAACACAAATTATCACACAGAAGTGAAAATAATTTTAATTAAAACATTTCACATTAAAGAACAATATCTAAAACATCTAAACACTTAAACAGTTGAAACTAAAACCTTTGTAAAACACTGATAATCAAACATGAGTCTTGAATGTTAGATAATCCTCTACACATTGGGGTACAACGGGAAAACTGAAATATCTTATAATTGTGTTGCGCAAAAGAAATTTCTACGAACGCATCCACGTGAATCTTTATCTGCTACCTCAAATCATATAAACCTTAATGACGTTGGGAACATTCATGACAAATGGAGTCGCCTAGAACAAAGGCTCAAAGTTGATGACAACTCATGTGGATTAATGCCCCACAACCTAGTAGACAGTAGCACCACACCAGAAGATCAGTATCCCAGGCATGCTTGGAACTTGAATGCCATGTTACCACACTCACAAACCACAAGAGAAGACACAAATAATCTAGTACGCTATCAGGGAATGTCACGAGATATTAGAGAATCAACAAGGTCAAATCCTACGATGATTTGGACAATTTTCTCCCCACGCTTTGCCTTCATGATCCCTCTCATGGGCGACCTTCACCTATTAATAGGGATATACACCTCGAGACACTGGTACACACCTTCGCCTTCCGTATTTCTTCTCGTTCCATATCTGGAATTCATGGCTCTTACTGACTTAAGCGTCAAAGTGGCTTATAGGGGTTTTCCCTAATAAGCCCTCTAATGTGGTTGTTAGCATATTATTATGATTTGGAGCAGAAATTTTCAAAAAAAATTGCTTCTATCATTACAAATAGAGTAAATTATATTTTTGGTCTTTGTGGTTTACTAATTTTCATGGAATGGGTCCTTAGGTCCGAAAAGTTACACAATGGGTCCCTATCTACCAAAACTTATTACACTTTTAGTCCCTCTCAAACTTGAATTGACCAAATTGCCCTTATCCCTTTATTTTATTTATTTTCTTTAATTTTAAATATTAATAACTTAATTATTTTATTCTTTTTTATTTTAAAAACCAATAATAATTTTTTACATTTAAACACTTAAATATGGTTGCTACCACCATGCACGTTCTTCCCTCGGTTTCCTCGGTCTTGTTGCACAAGATGCAATCCCGGACACCGGTGGTTCTAAGGCTTGTAGTTGACTTAGATGTGTGTTCCTCAAGTACCGTCGCACCACATGTGTGCGTGATTTTGATTTCCAATTTCAGAACATCATAGATGTGTGAGTCTTCTGATTTGTGTCTTCTTCCCGATTTCTCCTTCATGATTTTAGTTGTGTGTGTCATTAGTGGTAGAGTTGACCAAGGTTGTGGTGGTGGTCCGTGGTAGTGGTGTTATTTGTCACCGGCAACGATATAGGTAGGAAAGAGTGGAAAAGAGAAACACTTTGGTAATTTACTGTATGAGAGAGATATATGTTCTGTTAAAGGAGAGATATGTGGGAGTTTTTAAGTATTTTAGATTTTTTTAAAGAGTAAATGTTATTAAATATTTAAAATTAAAGAAATAAATAAAGTAAAGGGATAAGGGGAATTTGGTTCAAGTGTGGGAGGAATAAAAATGCAATAAGTTTTGATCGGTAAGGACCTTTCTATAACTTTTGAGACCTATGAACCCATTCCACAAAAATCGGTAAACCATAGGGATAAAAAATATAATTTATTCTTATAAATATTATATTGTAGCAAAAATAGAACATGTCGTACGTGTAGATTGCATGTTGATAAAAAATGGTTATCAAAATCGCGATTCTGAACATAGGATCGTATGATTCCACCAACCAAAAACGGGCAGGATCATACTTAGGATCGCAAATAAGCGGGATGGTACTTAGGATCGTAAGATTGTGTGTGAGATCGTAGGATCTCTATACGATCCTACTATCCCACAATCTCACATATCTCTTATGTTTTTACATTTTTTATTATTACTATTATTGTACATTATTATTTTTTACATTTTTTATTACTACTTTTATTTTACTTTATTATTTTTACATTTTTAAAATGGTCAACATTGTGCTAAAAACAACTATTCGTAGTTTTCTACATTATGCACATGTCAAATGTTTTATTTTTCTTTAATTATAAGAGATATAGGTTAATTAGAAGATGATTTTATTATGAACTAAGGAATTGATACTGTACACAATGTGCTCTAGTTTATTTGTGTTTAAGAGTGACATATTAAAATTTTATTATGATATGTAAACTACTGTATTATGGTGAATATTTATTCTATGTTTTTAATATTTAAAATTTAGAATGTTTGATATATGTTATTTTAAAACTTAATGTTTAATTCCCTCATATAAATGTTATATAATTGAATTTTGATAAAAATTATAGCATATGAAAAAACTAAAAAAAGTTTAGTGACTTTTAATAGGATTTTAGGATTCCAATCTCAATCATAAAAAGACGAAAACGATTATAAATAAAATCTCGACCTTGATAACCTTGGATAAAAACTAACACCCCTGGAAAAAATAATAATATTCACAACAATACCTACTAAAGATTTGTTTGATGCCTTTAATATGAGAGGGAGAAAGTAGTAAATATACATCGCTAAAAGCAAAACCAATAATTTTATTTCTGAATGATAAGCAAACAAAGGATAGGACAAAAACATGCAACTTCAGACTCGTTTGCTTTTTGGTGTTTTGGCTTCATTTTGATCTGCCTGCTTGAAAGAGATCCAAAATTAGGGATACCTTATTTTGAGCCACATCTCTCTCTTTCACACACACACACATACATACACAAACACAAACACAAACACACAGACAGTCTTGATGAATTAACTTGTTTTCTTAACATGTACGGATTGGAATTTTGTTAGTGTTTTGGTAAATTTGTACTCCAGCGTGGGGATTCTTGTGTTGAATTAATCATCTTGAAGATTTGGCTATACTTGTGTAGTTTCTTGGACAGCAAGAACAACTTTGGTGACTGCTTGCCAGGTCTGAACCTTTTCACCTTTGATTTTTTGTTATTTAAGTCTTTGACTTTTCTTAGATTTAACAAGAACGTACTAAAAAGTACTTAAATTTATCCATCTTTAAGTTTCTTTATTAGGGTTTCTTGTTATATTCAGATCTGTAAAACATGGTAACATTTGATCGATTTGAAGGTCACTGGTCAATCTTAATTTCAGTTATATCTAGTCAAAGGGAAATCAATAGGATTCTTTCTTTTAACTCTGTTCATTTAATAACTTAGAGAGAGAAAGTTAAGAGAGATATGATGAAGAGGATGCTTTTGGATGACAGCATGTCAAATTTAACATCAGAATCAAATGAAGCAGCAAGCCTATCTTCATCAAGTAACAAGAATGAAGTTGGTACTATGTGCCCTCCATCACAACAGATGCCACAGTCATCATTTGCTTCTGTGCCAATTAACTCCCATAATCAAACACAAACCAACAAGAAAAAAAGAAATCTTCCAGGGAATCCAGGTAAATCAAAACTAGATATATGTATCATCACATCTTCATACTTATATTTTTCATTTTAAGATATTGTTTGTTTGATTCTTTATTCTTATCAAATCCACTTAGGTCAGTTCTTGTAAGTAAAGCAAAATTTATCAACTTTTTTTAGTAATTATTAAAGATTCTGAACACTTGATTCGTTTCTTGATCTGGGTTTTTATCTTTTTAAGTTCTTAACGTTTCACTTTCATGAAAGTGTCATCAAAGAAGAAAGTTAAAGACCATTTCTTGATTTGTTATGTATATATAATTATTTTATTTACTACTAATATTATTCTTTAACTTGAAACTTGAAGACCCAGAAGCTGAAGTGATAGCAATGTCACCAAAAACACTAATGACAACAAACAGATTCATATGTGAGATTTGCAACAAAGGGTTTCAAAGAGATCAAAATCTACAGTTGCATAGAAGAGGGCACAATCTGCCATGGAAACTAAAACAAAGATCAAAAAATGAGGTTGTTAAGAAGAAGGTTTACGTATGCCCAGAAGCAAGTTGTGTGCATCACGAACCAGCACGGGCACTTGGAGATCTCACGGGCATTAAAAAGCATTTCTCACGAAAGCATGGTGAGAAGAAGTGGAAATGTGATAAGTGTTCAAAACGATATGCGGTTCAATCTGACTGGAAAGCTCATTCCAAAATTTGTGGTACTCGTGAATATCGATGTGATTGTGGCACTCTATTTTCAAGGTAAATTATTGATTAATACTATAATTGATTTAGATTTGATTACAAATCCCATTATCGATCAAAAAGCTAATTAACTTTTTGTTAATTAATTAATAAAATATATGGTAAAACTTCACAAGCGAAATAGTCGATGACAAACGAATTATATCAAGTTTTAATTAGCTAACAATTTAATCGAAAAAATAATACATGCAGCACTTAATTTATATAATATTATTATATAATTCATATAATTAAAACACTAAAATAATCTTAATACCTCTTATTTAAGTATGTGAGAGCAATATCACTCGATTGTGTCATTTTCATTAAGCAATTAGCTTAAAATCTTGACAAAATTTAATGACTAAACTAGAATTTAATTTTCTTCCTTTTAATTAGTATAAACCTTAATTTTACCAATCTAATATTTCTCATGAATTGAAATCATCATTTAAATTTTAAGAGATTGTTTGTGTGAGAGAGAGAATGAGAGTTGCATGTGTAGGAATACTGTTCTATAACTTATGGGTTTTGTGTTTTTTTTTTGTTTTTGTTTTTGTTTAGAGTGTTAACTGATTTTTTATTTTTTTATTTTTTGTTACATCTTAATTAATGACAACAGGAGGGACAGCTTCATTACTCACAGGGCTTTCTGTGGTGCTATAGCAGGAGAAAATGCAAGATCTTCATCATCAACTCTTCTCTCACCAAACCAGCTTCCCTTCCATTTACCAATTAACTTCCCACTAAAAAGTGAACCACAGCATCTTCTTCAACACTCACAACTCAATTCCAACATAATCACAAATGCTTTACAACAAAATCATCAGTTATTACCATCATGGTTTATGCATCATCATCATCAACAACAAAATCAAGACCCTTATGATGCAAGTAATAATAATCTTCATCTTCCATCAGCTCCTTCTTCTCCTTCTCACATGTCTGCCACTGCATTGCTCCAAAAGGCAGCTCAGATGGGTGTGACAATGATCAAGCCTGCAGCTAGTACCGATACTGCCATTGTCATGTCACAACAGCAACAACAGCAGCACCAGTCTATTCTAAGTGGGACCCACCAACATGATCACATGTGTGCACATACATCACTGTTAACAACAGCTCATCATCATACTTCTGGTCCTGGAAATTTGTCTTCGAGTGATGATCATAATATTCAACAAGGGATGATGTTAGGATTAAATGGTGGATTTCCCAATAATATTACTGATCATGCTAATTCCTTAGAAGCCTACAATAGTTTTCAAGAAGCGTTTTTTGGGCAAGCATCGGCCTCATCCGAACCACCTTTTAACCCAAGTACCAAAGGTGCAGGCGGTGGAAACCACGAATTGACCCGAGATTTCTTGGGTCTAACAGGATTTCCACCGCCTATCCATGGTGATCACCATTTTCTCAATATAAGTGGTCTAGATCATTTAAGCAGTACCAATTCACCTTATAATCACCATCAGCAGCAATCACATGAGCAACATGATCCAAACCATAACCAAAATCAGTTACCTTGGCATGGTTAATTTACGAACTTGTTTTTCTACCACTTAATTATGGTGTTTTTAAGCGCATACATGCATAGTTTAATTTTGCTAGTTTAGAGTTGATTTTGTTGTTAGAAAATATTACAAATTAAGTTCCTTGATCTTTTGCTTCTGGATTGAAGATTTCAAACAAAACAAGCAAAATATATATCTGGTTCAAGTATTTAAAGTTCACTGTTGTTTCTTATGAGTTCAATCACACGTAATTCAAAAAATTGGATGTGAACAGGAACTATATTATGAAGAATGACTTTTTGTTCATGGTTGTTTTCTTTTAATATTACAATGTTATTGAATGTTATTTTTTGATGATTTAATTTTTTAATGCTTAAATATCTTAAAAAACATTTATTCAAATCATTTAGTAGATACATCTATATATTTTCGTGATTATTTATGTAAATGTTGATGAACAGGACCGAATAATACCCGGTTTACAGAATGAAAATAGTAATAGATGAGAGTTCAATATGGGGTAATTTTCTGGGAATTTTATTTCTCAAACTTAAAAGTAAAAACATATACATAAGAAAATCAAGATACATGGCTTATTTAAACTCAAACCAAAAATAACAAACTAACTAAAAAAATGGCTACCTAGCCGTAGCCAACCATGAACTACTTTCTCGCTATTCCTCCAAACGGCTAATACCCACCAAATCGGTCAACTTTACCCATTAGAATTACATACATCATTTCCCCCCTTAATTCTAATGTTCCATGTTTGCCATTCCCAAGAAGTTCCTCATCTCATTGAATCTGACCCGATGCAAAGCTTTTGTCAAAATGTTAGCTAATTGTTCTTCCCCACTAACATGTTGGACGTTGATTAATCCCTTCTCGATGTATTCTCTTATGAAATTGTATCTCGTGTCGATATGTTTACATCGACCGTGAAACACCGGGTTCTTCATTAGCATTGCTGTCGACTTGTTATGGACATACTTCACACTTGGACTTTCCCACCCTGTCAAGTCCTTGAGTAAATTCTTCATCCAAACGGCTTGACATGCTGCTTCTCACTACAAGAAAACCGGGCATTAGCAGTTACACCAATAGCGGCGATATCTGGTTATCCGAAGCAGGTGTCGCCGCTATTGGTGTCATGGCTATTGACCCTAGAAAACGCCCGCCTATTCCCCCCCGCCCCAAACGAATTTCACGTCGCCACTCTTGGACCCCGTCGCCACTAT
>JAUEJL010110511.1:0-12553 GCA_032274825.1 Drosophyllum lusitanicum | reverse complement strand
TGGAGAAACCATTTCTCCTCCCAAAACTATAACCATTTCTCCCAAACAAGAGAAACCAATTCTCCCCATTTCTTTTCCCTCTACCAAACACCCCCTTAGGGTTGTGGTTTTTCATTATCCTAATATTAATACAGTGGCTTAAATATAATTAGACCATAAGCATTCAACCAGCTATAGAGTGTTTTGGTTGGAGCTTGTCGACTGGAATACCATCGCTCCCCTCCCCTTCACTCGGCTAGTCTATTTAAGCTGATCTCTACTCACGCTATCTCCCCCTCCTTCTCTATCACTTCTATCAATCTCACTCTTAGTATTGTTTAACAAAAGGAAAACGATGGAGGTTATAATTTATTAAATTGAAAAATGGTTTTACTTATATAATTCAACCACTCTGTATATGTAGCATGGCGCGAACATGGTGGGTGATAGGAGGAGGGAAAGGATCTTGATCTTCCCGCCACAAAATCTTACCAGGGGTAGGGCCCACCCTGATAGATATGGTTTTGCCACATTGACCACACCTCGTGCCTCTGACAACAACACATTGCTGTGTTCACCTTTTCCTTTTCTGTATCTTTTTCTTGTTCCAGTTTTATTTTTTCTGCCTACATTTTGATGCCGCGTGGTTTTTATTTTATTTTTTTATTTTATTTAAGAAAAACAGTCTTAAAAATATAAAGTTTAAGAATTTTTTTAGTTTAATGGGAAGTCCTGAAGAGATCTTAAACACGGCTGATCTTCCGTTGATGTCTTGGTTTTTTATAACTTCGATACTATTTGAAAATTATTTTACGTCTTCGAAATTTCATTATACAGTATTCAACCCTCTTTTAGTGTAAAACTCACTCAATTCGGGACACACATAACTTCATACCCTCACGACCATAAAGCTTTCTCCTTAAGCTCTCGTAAAGGGCCCTACAGTCCATTAGAACATTATGGTCAGCTGTAAACCAATATTCTCAATTCACACATAATTCTCATTTAATGTTTATATTGGCTCATTAATGATTAATGATTGATTCATTAATGACGTATTGACAAGGATTATTTTGGACAATTCAAGTCTCGCACATTAATGAAGGTCTACATGGATGTAATTCACGGTTGAGAAAAATATATAATTGACCAAAATGCCCATATTAATGATGTTACAAATAGTTCTCGTGGTTCTCGTACGAAAAACAGTTTTATTTCAACTTTCCTTGTATATATACATACATATGTATATGTATATATATTGTCAAGTTTATATATTAGATTATATATATATATATATTTATTTATTTATTTATTTAGATCTTGACAAATATGGATAAAAAAGAGTGTCATATCCAGTGCGGGTGGGCTTTTGCTTTCTTGACCACAGTGGCTATATATCATCGAGTTTCATGGCGCCAAATTCGAAATTTCTTTTCTACTTTTTCCTTTCCAGAATAAATAGAAAACGACCTTTTTTGTTTTAATAAAATTTATTTTTCATAATAAATATAAATATCTTACCTTAAAAGGATTAAAAAATCATGACGTGTTAAAAAAACAAAAAACATAAGTAATAGAATTTGAAGTTTTATGAGATACATATTCCCCCCATTCAAATAGCCAGCCAGGAATTAGGAATATATATACTATATAGATGCGATAGATAACAAACTATAAAATTAAGTAATTGCAAACTTACAACTTTTCCACTCCTACAAAATAAATAATCAAACTTCAAACTTGTACTTGAGTTTGTGCTTTATAAAAGACTCTACCTTAAGACTATATCCTACCTTAACTCAAGACTACCAGCTTGATTTTTTTTTTTTGAACAACGATGTTAAACTAGTGGGCTGGGTCCGCAGTGACATCTAGCTTGATGGGGTGACTCACCTATAACCTGTAAGCCTTAACTATATACTTAAACAAAATCTTTATATATATATATATATATATATATATTTTATTATTCATTTTATGAAAGGAATGTATATGAGTGTCTTTAGGTCATGACATACATATTGTAGTTTGTTACCTATTTTGAAGTATATCGGAGCAAATACAGACCTGTCCACAAGCATACTATTTTGAAGTGCCAAGCGTAGGCAAAAGGACACAATATCTTTGATTATGTCTTCATGATATCTATTTAGAAGGGTACCTAGACGACCTCTATAGGAGCCTAAAGAGATTGCAAACAAAATTAATGCCCCTAATCTCTTAAGAAATTGCAATGTAGATAGACTTCGTCTAAATACACTCTTAAGCCTTTGCTTAGGAAATTGTCATGAGAATGTATGACATCGCATGTCTATCTCTTTATAATTCAAGTATTTGGCTGCCCCTGGTTCTACCATGACCTAAACCTCTCCTTGAAAAAATGTAGTGTATAAGAGAGAACCGGAGCAAATACAAGAAAATTAACAAAATTACTCATATTTAAAAAACATAAACACAATAAACTTTTAAATAAAAAAATTGTATCTATAAAAGAATACAAAAACTAGATACATATAGTAGATGTATGTATATGTGTATGTATGTATGTATATATATATATATACACACATACATACATCATATGCATCGAATTAATAAATAACATATGTATCTAAATAGCCTACTTGAGTACATCGAGCTTGACTTTAACCTAGCCGATTTCGAGTACTTTCCAAGTTGATTTTGAGTAGCTCTTAGGTTGTTTCGGCTCGATTACACCCGTAATACATGACATATCTTTTTTAAGGTCTTGAGTTGAGAAAAGAAACATAAGTCCTATCCTCCAGGTACCTTACACCGAACAAATTTATTTTGAACTAACAACAAAATATTCGGTAATAAAGCTAACTATCAAGACACTAGAAGGCAAAAAGGGAGATACATTCACAAATGCAAAACTGTGAAAAACAATAACAGTGAAAGTCCCTCTAAAAGAATGAGGAGTACACACTCCTATGCTTCAAATGCTTCGTGTCATGTCAGCGTCACATTAACAATATTTCACTTTAACTTCTTCGTGCTTTAACCTAGAAAATACTCACGCTTTACATCAATTACATAATTCAACCTAAAAAAATACCCTTCCCTAAACCATCACCTTAACTTGGTAGTCCACTAGATACTTTACTTGCCCCTCATAGGGGAGGTCAAGGGATCAAATCTTGGGAGCTTCAATCAAGGGTTGTCTAAAGAGTTGTTTCAGAAAACAGCCACTGAAAAAACCTAAAGGCTTCACTATTTTTTTCTTTCTCGTCTCTCCTTTTTTTCTCTCTTTCTCTCTACTCCACTCCTCTCTCTTCCGGTATTGGAATTCCAAGAAGTATAAAAAACCTCGGTACGGATCAAGAAGGATGGTGTAGGGCTCGGTACCGCCGTACCGCTCTCCACATAGGCTTTAACAAAGGTATACCGAGCATATTCCCCATCGCTCTAATGAACACTACACCAATTAATCTAATTCAATTTATTTTTAAAACAACCCCTTGTATTGCAATATTGTATTGATCCAAAAATAAGAGAGGCTTTGGAGTAATTAACATTAAACCCACACAATTTAGTGATTGAGGATCTTTTCTTCTATGAAAAGAGAATTCCAACCTGCATTTCCATACATACATAGTTCCTGATTTTAATTTAGAAACAAGTATATTTTTAATATGAGGAAAATAAAAGTAGGAAAACAAGTGGGGGTGGAGTTGTTTACCAAAAATATCCTATAACAAACACTGATGCCGCAGATCGCTCCTTCCGACACGCCACATGTTTTCCCAGACCGTTGACTTTTTCCTTCTTATGAGTATTAAACAAACCGACACTTTCAAATATGTCGGTTTTGATTTGCTATGATTCATGTGTAATCCCGGATGACCAAACCAACGTCTTTCTTTGAATTTTGTTTTAGTTTAAGGGACTTTGGTCAAAGGTGAGGAGTGGACAAAGTGCTACTTCTAGAAATCTTTTTATCATCTTTTTACTTAAACAAATATAATAATAACTAACATAGGTTTTATATTTTTTTTAATTACATCTTATTACTCACTAAACTAAGAAATCTGTCAAAATTAAAAAAGCGTATAAAAGATAGAATTAGTGAATTTCACATATATTAGTTAAAGAATGTGAGGATGAATATGTTTGGTTTATGACATACCCGACTTTAATTAATTAGCGACGTTCTGGCCTACACTTGATGAAATTCATGAACTTGGTGTTCTTTAAAGATAAAAATATTATCTACAATAACCTATAAAAAGAATTAGGTAAAACGACTTTTGATAAAAAAAAATTGTTCTTTTTCTGCCATGTTTTCAATGTAATAGCCAAATTTTTTTGACACTTTAACTCGAAATTCTCCATGAATACGTTAATGAAAATTTATGATTTTTGATCATGTAGAAACGTAATCGAGTTGTCTACAAAATAATGCAAAAAACGACTAAAAACATGTTGAAGCATCAACATAGATTAGAAGATGTTGAATGGTTCGGTTTAGGACATACCCGGCTTTAATTAGCGATTTCTTAACCTACACTAATTAAAATTCTTGAACTTTATGTCTTTTAAAAAATACAAAAATATTATCAACAAAGAGCTGCAAAGAATTAGGCAAAACAATTAATAACAAAACAAAAAATTCAATTCTAAATATGCCTTACTGTTTTAATTGATGTATCATAATACTACAATTTAGTAGCTTTAACTACAAGTAAAACTTTGTTATACTTAATATTTTTGTTTTTTTATAACTTAAAATATATTTTGAAGTTTTATAAATATATTATACTTAGGGGCGGGAGTGATGGTAGTGATCCCATGATTAGCGATGTCACGTAGTATTTTTTTCATGACACTCTAATCACACGGGATCTTTATTCAATTACATTGAGATCATGTAGACATCGTATACTAATTTAAATTTAAATTTTATACACATAAAGAAAATAAATCACTTAGCGTGAGTTGGTCTTCTTGTGCATATTATGTGCACTGTTTTCCATTTAGTTGTTTTGTCAATTTCAAAAAAGCATAGACGTGTTAGGGGTTTCTTTGAAATGATAACACTTTCGAATCGAATAAAGGTGTGAGCGAGCGAGCTTATGTGCCCAGGGCCGGTCCAATCAATTTTTGGGCCCTGGGCAGAATCTTGTAGGTGGCCCTCAATGTAATTTTTTTCCTGTTTATTTTTTTGAAATATTATGTAAACTAAGACTTATAATACTCAAGTAGGTAAATGAACAATTTTAAGAATCACAATCAAGACTCAAGGTTTCAACTCAGAATTAAATATTCAGTAATCACATTAACATACTACATATGTAATTAGTCACATAAAATACAAAAAGATCGAATCAGTATATAAGATTAAATCAGTAATCATAAAACAAACCAATAATCACATTAATCACCGTCAAGACTCAAGGTTTTAAATCAGTAATCGCATTAATCACCATCAAGACTCAAGGTTTCAAATCAGTAATCACGTTAACAATAAAAAAGATTAATGATAAAACCATAAAGGATAAAAATTGGAACTTTTAAGAACCCCAAAACTAAATAATGAAAAAATCAGCTCACGGGTCACAACTTATAAGTATTTGTTACTTACAGTAAGGTCCAAGAGAACTAAAGAATAGAGCGACTGGTCAACAAGGGGCGGCGGCGACCGGCCAGTCGACGACGAATCGACCAGCGACTTGGTTGAAGGATAGAGCGAACGGACTACATCACACCATTTATCCTCCCAGAATCACCAAACAGTGAACAAGTCGACGGCAGCGACTTTGCGAGAGACGGAAGAAAGCGACGGGCCGACGGCAACGACCGGCGAGCAGTCGATTTCTTGACTTCAAGAGAAGGACAGAGCAAAGACCATCACCGTTTGCAGATTCAAGAGGAATCTTGAAAAGTCAAGATCGAGAATCGGAAAATGAAATTTTCGAGAAGGCCGGTCGACTTCTTCTTTTTGGACTTCGTGACTGCCGCTTCAATTTCATCCCGCCTACTTCACGAATCACGACCGCCTCTTCAATTTTTCTACCTCTTGCCAACAGTTAGTAACTTCTGGGCTGGGCTAATACAATAATTATAATGGGCTTACATATATATACCTATATAGACTATTTTTTCGGAGTGGGCCCTTAAAAGTCACGGGCCCTGGGCGGCTGCCCGCTCTGGTGGCCCAGGCCCAGGGCCGGCCCTGGTTAAACATGAAATGATTAGCAAACCATATGAAATCAAAGGTTCTTTGGTCTTTAATTACTCAATCATGAGCTCCAAATCTTCTGATCACCAAAACAATACCCTAGAACGGTTGAATTCCTTTTAGGTTATAGATAGGGCTGAACTTATAGTTTTCAATTTCGACCACGAACATGTCACATTCTTCATGTATGACAAACTGATATCTAAATAGAATTGTAGCCCTCTAAGTTTGGTTTAGAGACAAATGGAATAGTCTCAATATAAGTTCATATGAGTGAGATATAACAAAAGCAGTGAAAATATGTAAGAGATGACAACCTTTTTCATTGTCTTCACCGTTGTTTGGTTTCACTATTTCATCTCATCAAGAGTCACAAAACACATATTATACAAATTAAATCATAGCTAACCTAATTTACTATAAAATGCATTCAACGAATATGATATTAGATATGAAATATATATTTTAACCAATATTACCTAATCTTTGAAATTACATATAAATAAATTTAAATGTAGAAAAAAGGTAACATTGTAAGATTTATTTATAATGTAGCCGCCTAAAGTCCTAAACTATTAATATCATTTTATATATAAGTTTTATTAACCCATTACTAATAACTTAATTATAAATTATAATTAATTAAATCCACATTACACATCAGGTTTTCTAATTATTGTGATAGTCAATATTAGTCCATGTACTTAAATATAAATAGAGGTGGTTATCAATTTCAATTAATTCTCAATTGCCTAAAAACTTTTTTTTTGAAAGGGTGAAAATATAACAGGTTCTCAATTGCCTAAAAAACTTTCTCCAGAAAACTATACGTATGCACCAAAAAATCGTATATATTACTCTTGGAGATCAAGAACACATTCAATCCATCATTTTTGAGTAGTGGAAGTATAATAATCAATGACTTCATCCTCTATTACAAATCAACATCCTTTGAATTTTCCTTCAAGTATGTATTTTATTCTTTATTCATCATAAGAATCGTGTATGTTGATGTATAAATCGATCATTGATTTTTAATTTGATGTTGTCATTGTTAACAAAAAATAAGTTAGACATTAGTAGTTATATTTTTGTAACTATCCAAATGAATAACTATCTAATATTTTTGTAAACTAGTTTCTGAAATATGGTAGTGGGTTACCATCAATTTCAAGATATGAATTTAAAGATACGAATATCTAAATTTCAGATATCTAAAATTCTTATATTTGTAAACTAGTTTCTAAAATTGATCGTTACATGGACCATTTTTCTTAATCTTCCAAATGTTTGTTAAATCAGAAAAAACGAACCTGATTGGCATAATCATGCCAACCCTAGCCCATAGTGGCATCCTATCTCACGCCGACTATCACCTCACCCACCTTGAACCTATTACGAATTTCAAGGTTGGTGCAATCAATTTTTAGGCTCTAGGCAGAATCTTAAAAAAGGGCTTCCCTAAAGTAATTTTTTTCAACTAAGTAAAATTCACATAAAACATATATATCCTTAAATGAAGATTATGAAGAAACAAAGACTTACAATTAGATGATGTCATCATTGTTGTTAATCTCGATTCTCAAATCTTCAAAGCTTTCTTAAAACTCCATGTAACTACGAAAAAAAAGTTTATCTACTTTCTTTGAGTAAATTAACCCTTTTCGATCACTTGACTCATCATTAGTCAACTTCCTAGTATAATGAATATAAGAAAAACGTCTAGAATCTATATCTTTAGGAAAGTCAAGATTTAATTCTCTTATTGGCTCTTTTTCAATTAAAACATCTCCTAACTTAATATCAAGATTATCCCATGTGCTAGGGTTATAAATATTTTTTTGTTTTTCATTTTCATTCAAATTAGTAACATTATTATCTAAATTATCTTCATTCTCGTCTATATTAGAACTATTTTCATTCTCGTTTTTATTTGAAGCATTAGAAGAGCTTGTTTTTTTAACAAATATATCCATTGACCCTCGTAAAGTTTTTTATTCATTTCAATTTCCTCTCTTTTCTTTATTTTTTGGCTACCAAATAATATTTTTTGAAACATTATGTAAGCTAAGACTAATAGTCAAATACTCAAGCAAAAGATTAGACAAGTAGGCAAATTAACAATTTCAAGAATCACATTCACAGTCAAGACTCAATGTTTCAAATCATTTACAATACTCGGTAATCACATTAACAAATAACATACTAAATATACAATTAGACACATAAATAAAAAGTCTCAAAAAGTACATAAAGATCAAAGATTAATTGGAATTTATACACCTGATTTTTGAATTTATGCTTAAAGCATATTGCTATAAATATCAACAGTTTAGATTTTTGATTTTTGATCTGAGGAACAACTAAAGAGTAAAAAAAGAACATTACTATATTAGAACCGGAGAAATTCTAAAGAATAAAAAAGAACATTAGACCAACAACCTAAAAGTTAAAATTACTTACAAGTTAGAAACTTGTGATTTCGATTTTTGATTGCCGATTGCGATTTTGATTTCTAAACTTCTGAATTTCCGATAATCAGATTTCGAGTGTTAAACTGTCTATTTATAATTTTGATTGTGTTCTTGATTCTGATACCTAATTGCTAATTTGCGATTGTGTTCACGTCACTTTTGAGTTCTCGTCATTCTCGATTTGACGATTTGGTTTTGCGTCTTTGCGATTTTCAACACTCGATAGTCGACTGTCGAGCGACCAGAGATGGAAGAGAGCGACGAATAGGACTGTAGGAGATGAGGATTCAAGAGGAAGAGACTAGACTACTGGTGAATTGGAGATGAGGCAAAATCGGGAATTGGAGATTTAGAGATTTGAGAAGGAGACCGTTGGAGTTTTCCGTTTGTAACTTCCAGTTTGCCGTTTCCACTTCTTCCATTCACGCCACAAATAAAGTGCCACTATCAAGTGGGCTTCCGTTAATCTTTTGGGCTCATCAATAGACTAAACCTTTGATTTTACTGGGCTTACACACACACACACACACACACACACACACACACACATATATATATATATATATATATATATATTGAAAAGTTCATTTGAGAACCGCTTTTATTGCGAGAATAGCGAGAACCAATCTTAGCCGTCCAATTCCCCCTCCTTCAATTGGATTGCCCACCCATGAATTCCTTACATGCACCTTGCCACACTCAATCCCCCACGCTCTTCATCCATGAATTCCATTATCCAAAATGAACGGCTAAGAATGGTTCTCGCAATAAAAACTGTTCTCAAATGAACCTTCCCCTGTATATAAATATATATAAAATAGACTAACTTTCAAAATGGGCCTCTAAATATTTTGGATTCTAGGTGGCTGCCCCGGTGACACGGCTCAGGACCGGCCTTTACGCATGCTCTAATACCTTGGCATTGACGCGGCTCGTTCTGTTGTCGGCTGTAGACGCAAGCCGAAGGTGAGCGCAGGAGATGCTGTAATTTGGTTAACGATTGTTACATGATTAAAACTCAAAAAGATAAAAAATAAATAATAAAAAGGGAAAATATAGATGGGCATGGGATTGAAGTAGAAGTAGAGATGGTGGTACACATTGATTTGGTCATAGAAAACTACTGGCAACCTCGTGTGTGTCACATGCGAGTTCAAAACTTTGTGTCGGAAAGACAGACAACCCATCTTTGACGGAATAACCCAGTCATTCATTTAATTCCTTTTTTTAAATTTAACAATTCTAAATGCCATGATTTGGTATCCCAATTAATTTATTATTTATTTATTTATGGGGTTTCTGATTACTATCGATCAATTTAGAGTGATCGTGTACCCTTCTATTAATTATCATTTTACTCATTGTTACGGAACAAATGTTAGAATTCGAGGTAATAATCGTGTCATGTTCGGGTTGCGGGTCGGTGGGTCGTGACACAAACACGACCTATATAATTATTCGTGTCAAGATGTGTGGCACGAACCCATATAAGTTGAAACACGACATGACCCACGTAACCTTTTTAAATATACGGGTTCGTGGGTTGTTTGCGGGGGTTGTCGGGTCATGAATGGGTTGAGGGATCAGCGGGTTTAGTTTTACAAATTTTGTCATTTGTTTGTCAAAATACATAATTTAAATACAAAATACTAAATAAAGTTAAACCCTATCTAGATAGTTTAATTCAAATACAAAAACTTGATGATTTTAAGAACAATTAAGCTATAAGTGATGAAATATTGATAATTTAATTATGTCCACTTTCAGTAGTTTCAAAACGGCAAAAGAATAAGAGGGAAGTGATGGATTTGTTTTTCATTAGATTTATGAGGACTAAATAATAAGATAAAAGCCCAATAGGCAAATAGAAAACATGAAAAAATATAAAGATAAATAGAAAAAATAAATATATAAATAGTATACGGGTTGGTGGGTTGACCCGTGAACCCGCAAGCCAACCCGAACACGACCCGTTTATTTATATAGGTTGGCGGGTTAACGCGAAAACAACCCGAACATAATTATTCTCAACCCAAACCCGTTTATTTACATGTTGGATTCGTGCTGTGTCAATAATTGCCACCCTTATTTGGAATTAGAAGAGAAAATAAAAAAATTAGTAAATTACACGTTAATTATTTAAATTTTTAAAAGTAGAAGAATGAATTAAGTGGGATTTGATTTTTCTTAAATTTTTCTTAAGTATATTAAACACTTTAAGTAATATCAAACCTAAAATTGTTGGTTCGTAAGACATTGTAGTTTTCTATAGCGAAAATTATATAATTGTGCGATTTTCTTTAAATCTTTATTATTTGTATGTAAATTTTTTAATTTATGCAACATTTAACTTTTTGTAAGTAAACTTTTTAACTTATGTGACATTCTTTTTAAATTTCTTGAATTTGAGTAATTTTTTTTGTTATGAATATAATATTATCATTAGTATTAATATATTTTAGACAAAAAAATATTTTTAAATTTAAATATATTATCTTTGTAAGTATTTTTTTATTTTAATTAAAATTTTATATGATTTCTCTTGCTTTTATTGTTGTTTTTATTATATACTTTAGACATTTAAAAATCAAAAAAATTGGTAAATGTATAATAAAAGAAAAATAACATATCTCGTAATCTAACAAAAATTAATATTTCTCTTAATCTTATATTACAAATGAAACTATTTAATCTTTACCAAAGTAAAATGAAACGGATTATCCCACATTTTAATACATTTTTTTTTGTTGTTGGCAAAAAATAAACTTTTTTTGTCCATAAATGATAATAATAAAACCAATAACACAAACAACAATTATATAAAAATATGAAACAAATAAAAAGTTTAAGAAATTACGAAAAATAATACATTTACAAGTAAAACAAGGTTAAAGTTGCGTAATGGCATGAAAGTTGTCCTAATGTTCCAATATTATCAAGTTTAAGAAATATTAATTTACAAAATTATTATTTTTACATTTATGGACATTAATGTTCCATTAATTTACATAAAAGTTGTCCTAATGAAAAATAATACATTTACAAGTTTAAAAAATGTTACCTGGTAAACAGGTAAAAACCCTAATTTGATACATTTTCAACCATTTTTATCAATGATGCATAAAAAATCCTCAGAATTGTTCATTTGGAGCTCTTGAAGGTGGCGAGAATATCTTCATCATCGTCCTACAACTCCAACCCAAATTCAAAACTTCCAAGTGAATGCTATTGTGAGAAGCCAGTAAATGTCTAAGATTATGGACAAGAAACAACCATGGTCGAAGATTCATAACACGCCTTAATTCTTTGCTATGATTTTGTATGAAATAAGTCTCTGAAATTTGTCCTAATTAGTCAATGAGAATTACAACCAAGATTACATGGACTACAAATAACTTTTGGATGACAAGAAAACTGAACTTGCCATGTACAAGATTAAAATAGAGTTATTAAAGTCAAAAATGGAGAAAAAAAATGAAGTTTTTGTAAGATGTTCAGATGTGTACAAAAAAAAAACTTTAAGTACCATATTGAAACATTATGACAAGATTCCTAACATACCCTGACACTTGAAATGAGTTTAAAAATTATGAATTTACCGGTTAACGTTGCAGGTTAAAAAAGAGGTACGTTAACATGTTTTTAACAAGTTAAATGGTCATATGTGTAAAAAAAATACTTTTAGTATCATATTAGAACATTATGACAACTTTCATGCCATTACGCAACTTTAATCCAACAAATTTTTATACCTAAAAAGGGTAGTTAATTAGTTACAGTAATGATTATAGCAATAATAATAGTAATATTGTTAAAATTGTTGGGAAAAATAGGCTTATAAATAAATCCTCTTTTGTTGACACAAAAATATACAACTTGTTTATATAATTGTATG
>JAUEJL010110510.1:0-24819 GCA_032274825.1 Drosophyllum lusitanicum | reverse complement strand
CGGTTCTCGTACGAAAAACAGTTATCGTTTGAACTTTTGCCTATATATATATATATATATATATATATATATATGCAAAAATTCAAACAAGAACTGTTTTTAACGCCATTAATGACTCATTAATAGGGGTATTTTTGTAATTTATATATTTACCCAACCATGAATTGCGTCCGGGTGAGTCGTCATTAATTTGCGAGGCTTGATTTTCCCGAAATAACCCCTCATTAATGCGTCATTAATGAGCCGTCAAAAAATCTTAGTCATTGATTAATTTTAATCAAGGGTTAAGATTGGTTCTCGCAGTTCTTGTATGAAAAACAATTCTCGTTTGAACCTTCCCCTATATATATGTATATATTGAAAAGTTTATTTGAGAACCGTTTTTATTGCAAGAACCGCGAGAACCAATCTTAGCCGTCCAATTTCCCCTCCTTCAATTGGATTGCCCATCCATGAATTTCTTACATCCACCTTGCCACACTCAATCCCCACACTCTTCATCCATAAATTCCACTTACCAATTGAACTACTAAGATTGGTTCTCGCGGTTCTTACAACAATAATGGTTCTCAAATGAACCCTCCCATATATATATAGACCAAAGATCAGATGCGAACGGACAAAACTTTGCTCCACGTCATGGAGATCAACCGCACGACGTGTACCATTGTTGCTCCACGTCGTAGAGACACCCCACGCCGTGCAACACACACACATATGTGTGTGTGTGTTGTGTATGTATTTAGATATATACAGTTACATACATATACATATATGTGAAGGGAAGAGATGATCAAGATGTGTATTTTTTAGATTAGATGCAATGGTTTTATACTAGATGTAGTGTTTTTTTCAATGAGAAATAATTAAATCTCTCAACCAAGATGTAATAGTTAAAGGGGACTTTATATTTATTAGTCGAGATGCAATGATTTTAAGTTGGATGCAGTGATTTTATAGACTAGATGCAGTGTTCCTAGCGTTCATATTTTAAGGATTGTTCCTATTGGATCCTCACCCTATATATATATCATTTAACATTCTCTCTCTTTAATTTTAAAAGTTCTTAAAATTCAATCAAAACATCTTGACCTTTCATTTTATTTAAATTAATCTCATCAACTAAATCTTTTACCGTTGCCCACTAACACACTCTCTCACACAAACACATTTATCTACCCACATCAACATAATTTCCAAAATATTATTAACTTCTCTCTCGTTTTTCATAAATATAAATTTTTTTTCTTATTTTAATGTCCTTTAAAATAAGATAGTTGATGTAAATAAAAGAAAAATTAAAACGAAAAAATGAGAATTTAAAAAAATTGGGGACAATTGACGTCAACATTCAGACCAATGGTGGAAGCATCGACTTGAGGTTAAGGACAGAAGTGATAATGGAAATGTGGTATCATGATACGAATAGAATGTTTGTATTTCTTGTACGATCAGTATGGTTACACTTAAGTCAATAAAGTCAAGTTTTTATTGGTTATAATTAAAAAGAATAAAAATATTTTAACATTGATAAAATTAAAATTTTGGTTAAATATAATATTTTAAAATGTTATAAAGGTAAACATGTATTTGTAAATTAGAGTGGACAAACACCATATTTTAAGATTTAATAAGAGGATATATGAAATTCGTCTAATAATTTTGATTCAATTGACCGAGAAAAGTCAAAATTGGAATTTCAGTTTTGATTAAATAAATTATTGAGATTGAGCAATTAATTTTATTAAATGAATGATTATGATCGTTCAATAAACTTGATGTATGTTAGTTTTTTATTTATATTAGAAGATAATAATTAATTATAAGATTCGAGAATTTAAAAATATGATAAATAATATGAGTTAATATATTATTTTTAGTAAATATTTCGAAAAAGGATAAATTGTATGCGTCATCTATTTATTACATTACATCTAACGTTTGAGAATTAATAAATTATGTATATACTTTAAGATAACTTATACTATGAATATTGTATTATTTTATCTACAAAATACCATGGTTATCTCATATATCTAAATCAGTAATTATCAATATAATTTTGGGATTTTTGAAAAAAAAAAGTCAAAAGTTATTTGACTTGTTACAAAAGTTTGGATTTAATAATTAAAATTTTATATCTAATTTAATGGTTATAATTATTTAATAGATTTTAGTAAATTCAGTTTTTATTTAAATTAAAATATTTCTAATTTTAATAGTTTGTTTTGTTTGTTTGTTTGTTTTTATAATTATAAAACATCCACTTCAAAATTTTTAACTTGTGAAATTACTATGTGTGAGAATAGAGAATGAGCATTGATATATTGTTTTTGCTGTTATGTACTAATTTAATTTAGCTCATTATTATAAAATTTAGATATTTTAAATATGTATGTATCTCAATTAGAATAAAAACTCTCGATTGTTGTAAGGAAGGAGATGATTACTATTCTATTCTTGATTACTATTTTTGTTACGTTTGTTAAGGTAACAAAAGTTTAATGATGAAACCATTTATGTGTTAAAGTTTAAAGATTAAAACAAAATAAGATAAATTTAGGATTGAACTATTATTTGAAAGTTTAATACAATGTAAAACACGTTTCTAGATTAAAACATACACTAAAAAGTGTAAAGCTAAACCATTTTAAAAAATAAAGTTTAGATATTACACCATAACTTACCCTTAAAAATATTAAAAAAGAGTCTTATTCGTTGTTTTGATGTAATTAAGGTCAAGATTTAAGAAACGAAAACCATATGTCTAACAAAACCATGAGTTGTAAAAGCATAGGTGATTCAGTATATAATCACATGTGATTTGTAAAAGTACCACATGTGAATTACGAAAATACTACTCCATCCAAAATTTTAAAATGCAATTTGGATCATTAATATAATTGATCCAAAAGCTAAATTAGTACCTTAGAACTATAAATTAAGTATAAACTCACAACCATATATAAATAATCAAGTATGAAATTGGAATCCATGTTACCCGTCAGTAATAAAAGAACACTCGATAGAACTGACACCAATCCGACCAGTCATGTACAAAGCCGAAGGAGAAAACCAACAAAAAAGGAAGAAAGCCGAAACATTAAAACCCACGAAAACGAGACACGTGTATCCTTGTCATACAAAAATCCACCCTCGACTTGCTATCCTCTGCATTTTGTCTTCCCTGCCGGAGCAGAGCAGAGCAACATAAGAGGAGGAGGTGATCGGAGTTCGACTTATAACCACTATCACTTATCAACCAAAATGGACCTCATAAGCAACACTACTACCTCTTACTCCGACGTCGCCGTCAACCTCGCTACTACTCACCGTCAAGTCGTTCCGATCACGCTGTTCGTCGCCGTACTCTGTCTGTGTTTAGTAATCGGACACTTGCTTGACGAGAATCGATGGGTTAACGAGTCCATTACCGCTATCATCATCGTAAGTTTCTTATCAATTAATCCTCCGATTTCATTGTGTTTTTCATTTACTGTAGCCAAATTCTGTTTTCAACTAAACAGGGATGTATTGTTGGGGTGATTATTTTATGCGCAAGCAAGTGGAAAAGTTCTCATTTGCTCAGATTTGATGAAGAACTCTTCTTCATTTATCTACTTCCACCAATAATTTTCAATGCAGGGTAAGCGCCACTCGTTAATCGTTACCTCCTTCATCTGATTTTGATAAATTTTGAAGCCAAGCTTTACTTTTCAATACAGATTTCAGGTGAAGAAGAAACAGTTTTTTCACAACTTTTTCCCTATTATGCTGTTCGGAGTTACTGGTGTTTTCATATCCTCAACCATCGTTGCAGCTGGTAAAAAATCTTCTTGGTATCGTTTGATTCGCTTCACCGTATCATCTTAACCTAATCTTCAAAATATCTAAAATACTCCTCTGTGTAGGTTGTTGGTGGCTGTTCCCAAAATTGGGGCTCAAGGGTTTGACTATCAGCGAGTATCTTAGTATGATGGTCTTTAAAATCCAAATCTTTCTTAACATTCCTTGATTCCAATCGCTTCAATAAGAAACTGACTGCTATCCAACAATTAATGGGATTTTTATAGGTGTAGGGACCATTTTCTCATCTACAGACACTGTATGTACATTACAGGTCGGTCTTAAGATCCATAATATGTAATTGAGGCTTTCTGTAATTACTAAATAAGAATTCATAAGCAGGTTTTGCATCAAGATGAGACTCCTTTGCTATACAGTTTAGTTTTTGGTGAAGGAGTAGTAAATGATGCAACATCAGTTGTTCTCTTCAATGCTGTTCAGAAGATCAATGCAAATACACTTGGTGGCAAGGCTGCTTTACGAGTCTTGTTAGATTTCTTGTATTTATTCTCTACAAGCACTGTTCTTGGTGTTACTGTAAGTCATATCTCTTTCTAAATGAGTCTTTAAACTAATCAGATGGAATCCATTTCACCCCCAATCTGTGTTTTCTGCAGGCAGGGCTTTTGACGTCGTATATTCTTAGAGGCTTGGGCTTCGGCAGGTTTGGACTTTCTGACATTGTATACTACTATACTCATACATTCTATAGTGTGGAAAATAAAGTATCATTCAATTTGGAGAACCTGGAATGCATGCATGCTTATAGAGTTTGATTGTTTGAAGCTACTGTTATTTAAGACTGGTAGATTATCAATCAATTTATTTTGATTATTTTGGTATTAACAGGCATTCAAGTGTTCGTGAAATTTCTTTGATGATTCTGATAGCATATTTGTCCTACACGTTGGCAGAGGTAATGATGCCTAGAGGAGCTTGAATTTTTGTTCTAAATTTAAATCAAGATTTTGATGTCAGTTTCTTTTTTTTTTTAAACTTTCTGCAGCTATTTGAACTCAGTGGGATTCTGACAGTGTTTTTTGCTGGAGTTTTGATGTCACACTATGCATGGCATAATGTAACTGAAAGCTCCAGGATCACAACCAAGTAAGTATTGTTCAAATTTACATCTTTTGTTAGTTTGCAATTAATATATCAACTGAACCCCTTTCTAGGCTCCATAAGAGTTTGTCATTGTATTTTTTTAAGTGGTGCTGTGGTTGAGTATCTTGAAAATTGTACAATTGCAGGCATACTTTTGCAGCAATGTCTTTTATTGCTGAAACATTCATATTCCTGTATGTGGGAATGGATGCACTGGACTATGAGAAGTGGAAAATGAGCATATTAAGGTATTAATGGTCTTCCAATGGAGTCATTCTCTATGTCCATGTGGCATGAATGGGTCTGGTCTTGATCCTTATGTGATCTAATGGGTCAAAAAGCTTGATCTACCTTCTGCTAGACCTTCCCTTTAAGATGATCAATATGCAAGTTGATCCATGATTTGTGTGGGTTGATCCATATATTCAGTTTTTTTTCACATCAAACATCACCCTATCTCCCAAATCCGACCCATGGACAGGTCGGGTAGTATTGATAACTTTTTCACGTTAGAAAGATCTTTCTTGTTGCAGCTTTTGGACTTCAATAGGCATATACAGCACAGTGATGTTGTTGATATTGCTTGGACGTGCTGCATTTGTGTTTCCCCTTTCTGTTATTGCTAATTACATGAATAAAGGTGGGGCAAGTTCATCAAAAATCACAGGACAACACCAGGTAATTGTATTTTCTGAGCAATATATGTACTACTATTGCTGTTCCCAAGGAAAGAATTCTCATTAGGCTGTTTAATGTCATATGGATTGCTCTTAGGCCTTAGCCTCAAGATTGGAAATAAAGATAAACATGCCAATCTTAAAAATCCATTATGAATGTTATACTTTGGAGCTTAAAACCTAGTTTGTTGTATACTTTAGGTAGTAATATGGTGGGCTGGTCTGATGAGAGGTGCTGTTTCTGTCGCTTTAGCGTTCAAACAGGTACCTTCTGGAACAATTTTATTTTTCATTCCTTAAAAATAGTCATTTTAGTCTACACGGAAACAACAATCATTCTTTCTAATTTTTCTAGAACCCGTTTTATTTTATAGTTTACTCTCTCTGGTGTGACACTGGATCCAATTGATGCCACAATGATCACCACCACGAACGTGATCGTGTTATTCAGTACTGTTGTAAGTATTTATTTACATCGCTCATATGTGTGACCCAATTCAATGTAGAAATATTTACAAAGATTCTTTATTCAGGTGTTTGGTTTTTTGACAAAACCACTTATTAGATGTCTTCTACCTCCTAACACAAGTAACAATGGTCCATCTAGAGCTACATCTCTTAAAGAGGATATGACACTTCCATTACTTTCTTTTGAAGAATCAGCTTCTGAAAATCTCTCTAGAGCAAAAGAGAACATATCAATGTTAATGGAAAGACCCGTTTACACAATCCACTCCTATTGGAGAAGATTTGACGACACCTACATGCGACCTATATTTGGTGGGGCCCGTAGCACTGACCTCCCATAGATTCTCTAATGGAAAAACAAAGTTTATGATAATACTACATGAAATAAATCGGATAACAGATACTAATCTTAGAGGATCAATCTGCCACGAGTGATTTGTTTAAAGATCTGCTACCATTCTCCGATTGACTGCAACGGAGTGCGTGGTCTTTTTGTTGTGTGCATCGGAGACAATGCGAGGCTTTTGTGATCAAATTCTTTCCGTGCCGAACTAATAGCTAAGATTTTTTTTCCTTTGTTGTACGTTGTTTTAATTTGTATATATAAATATAGTCTTTTCAATATTATTCTTCACTGTAATGAACAAATAGGAAACATAAAATGGAGCATAGAAGCTCACTTGATTAAGAACATACAATAATAAACAAAACAACAGTATACTTAACATCTTGGTGTAGATTTAATGCCACACTTCTTTGGTATGGCCATGGCAGCTACCGGGTTGGCCCCGAACTTGGCGAGCTGTGACTTGTAATGGCATAGACATGGGAGGTTGACTCGATGAATCACCTTGCAACAACGGCGGGTGGGTGTGGGTGGGTGTGCACCTGTGATTGCTGGAAGACATTCCAAGAGATCTGTCATCTGGACATTGCAAACAGTTGTGCTGCTAGATGGTGCAGTGGCGCAGCTAACTGATGCAATCAGTGCTATGATCAAAACACACTTCAGGAGAAGATGAACATTCCCTTTGGTTACCACCATTTTTTCTGTGTTTATTGGTGTTTGTGCATATGTGGTTAATTTATAGGAAAGTAAAAGTTAACCATGTGGGGTGGCATGTGATTCTGGTCCGTGGTGGATGCTTGTCATATTTAAGTCCGTGACCATTATAGTAACTGGCCCGTGATCATAAGGTCATTAAAATATACATAGTTACATACAAACTTTGGCTAGTTATATGTATTCAAATGTTGACGACGCTTTCGCATACTTCTGCAGCTTTGCAAATATTTAAGCTAGTTATTTTATAAGTGTTTGTTGTCTCTTTGGCCATTGTTTGCTACACCTTTTGGTACTGGAAGTAGAGTGTTAACTGAGCGTTGGCGAGAGCTTGAAATCAAGGTAGGCTCATTTTAAACCTTTTCTGTAAAGTTTGAGCTCGACTAGATAGAGTTCTTAAAGTTTATCGTAAGATAATCTGTAACGAGCCGAGGTTTTTACACCTTCAAACACTTTTCAAAAACTTTCTAAAAGGTTTTTAGCATTGCATCTCATGAGTAATGTCTACAAACCAAAGTCCTTCACCAAGGACCTCCAACAACCCGAAAGAGTGGTGCCCTCCCCATTTTAACCCACTAAAAAAAGGAAAATATGTAATTAATTAATTAATTAATTTATTATTAATAAAGTTTTCAAAGAGTCCTTACACTCTGAATGATCTTAATGTATTAGATACTATCCTAAAATTTTTAACGTCAAATATAATTTTTTAATAAGATGGTTAGATTTTATTACATCATAATAAAGTTCGGTAAATATACTAATTGTATCAAGAACGGATTAAAGTGTTCATTTCTCTATAAAGTTAAGAGTTCAAGTCCCAACGTAATCATAGATATAGATTAGATGAATGGATGTGTTTGCAATTTAATAAAAAGATAAATACAAAATAAAATGACCTATTGATAGGAAAACAAATCGAAATTGTTGTCTTTGCTAGGGCCTAGGAGTGTACACCCATTACTTTGTTGACTGGGTTTAGGTTAAATTATGCTCGAACTACTAGGTTATACCTAGGGGTGAGTGTATTAACCGAATTTTTTGAACCGAACCGGTACAAGTTGTTGTATTTTGATTCGGTATTCGGCATTAAGAAATTCAGTTTTGGTATGTTCGGTACTGGTTCAGTCCGGTCTCTGTATATTGACTTGAAAATTTCTAAACCGAGACCAGTACCGGTTCTTGTATTTCAGCTCAATGTTCGGTAAAGAATTCGAGAAATTCGGTTTTGCTATTTTCGATATCAGTACCGGTTTGATCCGATTCTGATATCAAACTCACCCCTAGTTATACCTTGATGTTAGACTCGGGCTACTCGAAGCTGGTAAGCCTTATTAGGCTCGCCTTGTTGCACTTTCTTACATGGTATAATTTAGTAAATTGAATTGAGTTAAAACTTTTATGATTTGTTTACATATTTCAGGTTTTTAATAAAAATAATAGATTTTGAGTAGTGTATATCCAACTTAAAAAAATTAGCTTAACACCCTGTGTATAAACACGTGAATGATTAAAATAAATTTTAAATACTTATGATGTTAAAGAGTAATAAAATATATTGTAAAACAATTGTAAAGTATACACAACGATATAAAATTAGTTAAAAAAGGGAGTAAATGTATTAAGAATCATAAATTCATATATAATGTCATCATCAAATTTTTTATAGAAATTCTTTATAATCAAATTTGAAAATTTTAATTAAATTCAATTGGTAGAAGTGTTAACATTTATAACCATGAAAGTAGATATACGCATTTACTAAATGATTTAAATAAATGTTATTCTTAAGATATTTAAGTGTTAACAAACTAAATTATTTAAAAAATAACATACGAGGAAACAACTTGTTTGTAAGTCATTTAAGGAAATAAATGAGAATAATTGTTGAAATTTTTTAAAAATAGAACGATGACATTATAACCCATTTTCTTTTAATATATATTAAAAATAAAAATTAAAAATGGTGTTGTTAGGTGTACTCCTCCTCATCTCACATACAAATATTACATCAAAAAGTCAACTCTCACATACATTAAAGGGATGATTCGTATACAACAAAAAGTATCCACACACAACACCATTTACCGCTAAATGCTTGTATGTATTACGTATTAACAAATTTTATTATGTACGAATAAGAATGTAATATTGCAATGATTCATACTTCAAAAAAAAAAAAAAAAAACCCCCGCTTGAAACAATCTTCTAGGCGCCCATATTTGTAGCTCCCACCTTCGCAACCTTGACAATCTGAATTTCGGATCACCACACAATCACTCCTCATTTCCCTCCAATTGAAACCTTTCTTTCTCTTTCTTCCATCCAATCCAACAACAATTTTCTCAGAAATCTGATTTCATGTCTTACCCTAATTATTCCCTTTTACTGGGTGGAATCCTGTAAACAAATCAATCACCAATATCTTATTGTTCGGCCAGGGTCATTTCTTGGTGCAGCCCTAACCCATATCATCAATTGGAGTTACCAGATTGTGAAATCGAGAACATGGGTGAAGATGATAATGATGAAAAATCAGCCTCTACATCCACATTGCAAGATCATTCGGATGAAGATGATATACGTATACAATTGGGTCCCAAAATGAGCATCAGAGAACATCTTGAAAAAGACAAGGTTGGTCTTGTAATTCTTGCAGATTGAGTTCATTTGCAGGTGATCAGTAATTTCTTCATGTGTTTCTTGATTATATTGGTTAATTGTTAGTTCAGGATGATGAGAGTTTGAGGAGATGGAAAGAACAGTTGCTTGGAGGTCTTGATGTTGCACAAGATAAAGGTAATTAAAGATTTATTTCATCTTAATTTAATGAGCTTTTATTGACTGATTAATGTTACTAAATTATGTCATTTTCTTTTAGACAATGAGGAGCCAGATGTGAAGATACTTAGTCTTGCGATTGTTGCTGATGGGAGACCAGATATTGTTCTTGAAATCCCGGAATCCGGGAACCCGAAAGGCCCTTGGTTTATTCTTAAAGAAGGTTGTAAATACCATTTGAGATTCACCATCAAGGTCAGCAATGACATAGTTTGTGGGCTTAGGTACACCAACACTGTCTGGAAAACTGGTATCAAGGGTACTCCATCCCAACTTCATATTCTCTACCATCTAGGCCCAATGTAAATGAGCCGAGCTATAAATTACCAAGCTTGGGACTCGGCTTGACTCGTTTACATCCCTACCACCATCTGAATGTGTAAAATAACGGAAACTTGTCCGGATAAAGACACTACATAGATAGTAGAAACCTAAATAAGGCTAAGACATGTTTGTACAATTAGGTTGGTCCTACTTTTATGCTAAAAGGTAAACTACTAAAAAAATCTAACATACCTCCTATTTTGCATAGTGGGCTTGGCCCAATTGTACATAAAGGCCTTGGCCATTTAGGATTTCTTGAGTTTTCATTATTTTACATAAACTTATTAATTTTCTTTTTCGACTAAGTTATGTGATTGCAATTGTTGTTACTAATAGTTGAAAACTGGAAAGAGATGCTTGGAACGTTTAGCCCTCAAGCAGAGGCTTATGTACACGAGATGCCCGAAGAGACAACTCCCTCCGGTCTATTTGCCAGAGGATCGTATCACGCTAAAACCAAGGTTATTAATCTCTTGTTAATGATTTTAGTAAACAATATGATGTTCCTTAATATTGATTTCTTTCTATATTGTGTCCAGTTTGTGGATGATGATAACAATTGCCATTTGGAGCTCAACTACACATTTGAAATCCATAAAGAATGGGCTGACTAGACCAGCATTGTTCACATAATCATCATATATACACACTTCATTGCTCAATAATATTCAAAACTTTGTATATTGACCAATTTTCATGGGTTATTAACTATTAATTAACTATATTAGGAGCAGAAGTCTTGTTTTAGCCATTTTCTAAAAGCATGTTTTGTAACCTGGAAATGAGTAGCTCAAGCTGTTAAGTTAAAATTAACCACCATTGATTCTGTTACCTAATGGTTTTGAGTTAGGTTACACTTGGGAAATAATAGATGATTCATCACCTAAGTTTAGTGATTTATACTAAAAAATTATTTAAACGAGTGATAGTTTAGTGATTTCAATGTTAATATTCTAAATGGGTTGTGAGAGCAACATTACCTAAAACACATGGTAATTTATACGTAAATAAAAATTAAAGTTACATTTTGAGTATTTCTTCTTTTTTAATTCAGAAAATACTATTTCCTGCCACTAAATCTAACTACTTTATCTTTTTATCTACTAAACGACGACACTTATAATATATCAATTTTATTATTATTTCTTGTTTTATTTTGATATTATCTTAATTAGTAAGTAGGAAAATTTAAATGAAAATCAGTCTCTTTCGCTAGAGGAGTAAACTATGTTTTGTTTGGTTGTTGGGGAAAATGGGTGGGTCCAAAACTAAGAAAGGAGATTTTAATGTGTCGTGCAAGCACATGATTTTGGGCGGTTTGTTTTTTAGGCAAAGGCAAATACATTATTTGCAAATAATATTGAATATATTTATTTGGAGTATATAGTTCAAAACAAATGTATTATCAGATGTATTTCGGGAAGCAGTCTTCTTACCTTTAGGTAGATGTATGACTGTCTATATCTTACATTCTCACACTGCGTCTCGGCGGATTTGGTGGTGTTGTGAGTTCAAAACAAATGTATTATTTGATGTTCATGTCATATTTGATCTTGGTTTTAAAAAAGTTATATTGTAGATAGGTTTTTCTTTTAGTTTCGCCAAACCATTTGCTAGAAAGTCAAAGAAACGCCATATACCAACATCCTCTTCTAGAATGCACATCTAAATAGCACATAGAAAGGTTTCTTGTCTTCAAACAAGGGCTACATTTTTCAACCTACTTCTCAAGGAAAATTCTTTGTATTTAATTTTCTTGAAACCCTCTTGGGAACCCGATCGATCTCACGACTAATATAAAGATGATAAATTATATAACACATAGCTAAAAAAACACGTGTTATGATTTACCATGTAAGTTTGTGGGATTTCAACTCAAAACAATTGACTACGAGTGGAGTAATTCATTACCCTTATTAAACATATTACAAAATTACACCCATCATATACAATATTGAAGATGACGAAGTAGGTCGGCCAAACGAAGATGTACGAACCAAATTAGGCAAGTCATTTATGTTCTTAGATTATAAACATGTCAAATTCGGGTCAAGTGGGATTCATCCATTGATCTAAGTGTGCTTTGTATTTCTTCTATAATGGTGTTATAAATGTCTCGACTGATTCATGAAAAGTAATTACGGAATATTTTTTTTTTGGCAAGTTTAAATCATTGAGTAACTAGATCATTGCTTCGCAAAGTAAAATAAATATAATATTGTTTGCTCAAATCAATACTTCAAAAACGTACTAACTGTAAAGAGTGATAGGTAAATTTACTTTTCTATTACTGAAATAGATAACTTACTTTGTGGTAAACTGTTAAAGTAAGTAGGTGTTTAAATTTTTCGACTAAGATTTTGGCTCTAGCCGGAGTTTCTACCATTGGATCACCAACAAACATTGGTGGCATGATTGAAATTCCTTCATGATGGTGATGATAGAGCCTGATCAGTCTCCTGTCCTCATGTCCTCATGTCAGTTGTCGTTGATGCGATGACTGTGTTGTTGTTTTCTTTTATCCGACAACGATGACTGACATGAGGCTTATCAGGCTCCACCATCACCATCAGGAAGTAATTCTATTCAGGTCACCAAGGTTTGCTGATGATCAAACGATGAGAATTCCTTACTTTAATATGTCATCATAAAGTAAGTTACATATTTAGATAATAAAAAAAGTAAATTACCTGCATAAACTCTTTTAGAAAATTAGGGTGTTGGTCTTAAACCATAAAAAACATAAGAATTTCAATTGAATAATAGTTGAATATTTATAGAGATGGATGACGTTCGGATGTAGATTACCTAGTTTTATCTTTATTCAATTATATTGTTATTATTGTTATAAAAAAAATCAAAGACACCAAAACTTTTGTATAGCTACTTATAGGCGTAGTTTGATTCACATAATGTTTTAAACCGAATTAGAATTTGACTAAGAGATCAGAGTTTAAATGAACTGGAATACTGAGTTAGTTTTGATTGGTAAAAATGGTACAAAAATTGGAATATATACCATTTTTAAGTAAAACCATACTCACCAAAACCCAAAAATATTCAAGAGAGATCGAGAGAACAAATCTTTTGTAATCAAAGAAACAAAAAAATCAAATATTATATATGACAACCGAAAACTAGGGCCAATTCTATTGTAGTCTATAACTAGCAATCTGATTTCTTCTTAAAATCTAACAATAAATCTTTTTAATTTTGTTGAACCGGAAATCCGATTAGAAATCGGATTCTTCTTAAAAATCGTAGAACGGACATGCACGGAACACATGAGTGATCAACATTGCAAGAAGCAGATGAGTCAATTTTTCCAAACCCTAGCCGTCATCGAACCCAAAAAATCAATTTCCTCTTCGAACGCCAACAATCAATGTGCAACGAATCGTAGTACACTACAAGTAGTAGGTGAATCGATTTCTTCCAACCCGAGCAATCATCAAAGCGTACAAATAGACTTCCTCTTCAAACCCTAGCAATCAATGGACTATGTATCATCAAATAGTGTAAGAAGCAGATAAGATGTAATGAACGCACAACAAGAAGGTAAGTTGAACCAGCGAGAAGAAGGCTGAAAAAATCATCAAAGTATAAAGAATTGGAAAAAAAATATTTGAGCAAAGGAATTTTAAAATCTTTCACTTAACCAGTGACATTGTGAAATCCTCTAGTAGAAGAAATTGCGAAGAATGGTCAAATTCCATGTCCTCTATTCCTCTAACCAAACATGACTGCAAAGGAATCTTAAATTCCAATTCATTTAAACTCCATTCAACCCAATGCCCCTTTATTTAGATGAACACATATAATGGATGAATTGAGTGTTTGAGAGAAATTGAAGAACTTTTGATCCCTCTATACGCTTTCCTTTTTGGTAGATCTACCCTAATGAAAAAAGAGAAGAATTTGAATTTTCTATGATTCTTTTGTATAGTTGTTATCCTAAAAACAAATTCAATTTAAACATATAGCAATATCTTGTAACGGAATGAGGAATCTATATATCGTTTTTGACATTTTGATCAAAATGCTATAAAGTATGAGTTTTCTAGTTGTAGATGTAATAAGAAAAGTTGAAAAACTAATTCAAGAACAAACTTAAGTTTATGACATTAAGATCATAAAGAAATCATGTCATCTATTGAGATTACAATCGATGCTTGATGGGCTTTAAAATATTAGCCGTATAACTTCATTGGTCTTAAATCATCGTTTCAATAAGAATACATTTGATATATTGTATAATAAATGAGTTGAGTGCTATATTTTATAATGACAAATTAACGGTTTATGACATATTTCATAAACCCAATCTTAGCTCTAGTCGTGTCTTTCACTGTCGTTTGTGTAGTGGAAAACCGAAGACTCGCTAGTTTGAGTTGCCAAATACAAAAAAGTCTTCAAGTCTAAGTAGTAAATTTTTTTTCTAGTCAGGGGGCTTTTGTGGTGAAATACGAAAGTCTAGGGGCCACGATTATATAAGTTTATATAAAACCCACGTCGTTAACCGACCATGGATGGACCATGATGACAATGTGGTTGAAAGTTGAAACTGGTTCGCTGGAGTTCATCGAAGCAGACGCGTGTGCAAGTCTTTCGCTCTGGTGCGCGTGTAATACCTAGAAAGAATTTACCCATCACAAAAATTTAGAAAAAAAGAAGTAGAGATAATTCTCATTCGAGTCCAAGATTAGACAATCGTTTTTCTTTTCTTAAATGGCCTCCTTTCTCCCACATTCATGGCAACATGGTCCGTAGCCGAAAGTCGCCTCTCTTCCTCACCCTAACATAACATCTTTCCTCTCTTTCCAAGCAAAATAATACCCAAGCAACTTGTTTCACTAAATCCCATTTTCTTGTTTCTTGAATTCCCAATCAATCTAACAGTCAAACAACAGTCTTTAATTGCTGGTACGTACCTATTGCTTTAAACCCATCTTTTTAATTGCTGTTCTTGATTGTTGATCCTTGAATTTTCAATTCCAATGTATTGATTCTACTTTGATTTGGACTACTGGTGATGGGTTTTGTAGATTTTGTTGATTTGGTATCTGTACGCGTTTTTCTTGGAGAAGGAAGTTAAGGGTGCAATTTTAACTTTTGGGGAAGAAGGAGATGTCTAAATTCGAGGGTGTTCTTGTGTCTGATCATTGGTTGCAAAGCCAGTTCACACAAGTTCAACTTCGTAGTCTCAAATCCAAGGTTTTTCTTATAAACCCAATTTTAATCTGTCTAGATTCGTTCCTTTGGCGCTATTGATTTTGTAATTTTATTTGATGCCCCTTGGAATTGAAGATTGATTCACGAATCTGTTTATTTTTCTTTGGATAATGTGTAGTTTATATCATTGAAGAATCAAAATGGTGAAGTTACTGCTACAGATTTGCCTCTTCTCCTTGCGAAATTAAAACCCTTTAACGAGATGTTTAAGGAGAAGGAAATAGAGGACTTATTATCTGAATCTGGTTTGGATATGAGCAATGGAATTGATTTTGAAGTATTCCTTAGGGTAAATATCATTTCTTTTGCTCACTTGAATTACAGTGATCCTGTTATGATTCTGTATTGATCACATTGAGTGGACAGGCTTATTTGAATTTACATTCGCACGCTGCTGCGAAATTGGGTAATTCGAATAACTCCTCTTCATTTCTTAAAGCAACAACCACAACACTACTTCACACCATTGATGAATCAGAGAAAGAATCTTATGTTGCTCATATCAATAGCTATCTTAGAGATGATCCCTTTATGAAGCAGTTTCTTCCCATAGATCCAGCTACCAATGCCTTGTTTGAGCTTGCTAGAGATGGAGTTCTTCTGTGGTAATTTAAATTCTTTATTCCATTTGTCATTAATTTAGGAGCCTCTAAGTTGATGTATCATTTATGGTCGAATGCAGTAAACTTATCAATGTTGCGGTGCCTAATACGATAGATGAACGGGCTATTAACACAAAAAGAGTACTCAACCCATGGGAAAGAAACGAAAACCATACTCTTTGCCTTAATTCTGCTAAGGCTATAGGATGTACAGTAGTAAATATTGGCACCCAGGACCTTGTTGAAGGAAGAGTAAGCTTTTATATTCTGCTTTTTTCATTTATATAATCTGATTCTTTTACTCTTAATTAATAAGCGTGAATTGTGTTCTTTGTCGATTTTGCAGCCTCATTTGGTTCTTGGCCTAATTTCTCAGATTATAAAGGTGACTGTTTATCCAATTGTCGTCTCAAATATATACATAAAAATAAATATTTATTTGCTAATCTTGTGTGGTTTGTAATTTCGGGACCTCTAGATCCAACTCCTGGCAGATCTCAACCTTAGAAAGACACCTCAACTTGTGGAATTGGTGGAGGACAACACTGTAATTCTCTATCTTTTGTTAAATTTCTTGTTAACATGCTTAAGGACATTCATGATTTTTTGTATAATTGTGAATCGTTTGTATTATATAATATAATGTTGTCATAAATGATATGCAGGATGTCGAGGAGCTAATGGGATTAGCGCCTGAGAAAGTCCTATTAAAATGGATGAACTTTCATCTTAAGAAAGCAGGCTACAAGAAACCCGTTACGAATTTCTCGTCTGATCTCAAGGTATTTTTTTTTTACATTTATTTTTAAAGTATTCATGTTCAACAAGCAAACAAGGTACTATTTGTTCTCAATCAAGTAGAACACATGAAGAACATATTGATTGTATTAAGATAACTCCCTAAACCTAAATTAACATAATCTTGCAGAAAACCGATATATTGTGTGGTTTCATTGAGTTCTTTTGGAAACAGCACCTAACAATGTGATTTCCTACATTTGTAGGATGGTGAAGCTTATGCTTACCTGCTTAATGTTCTTGCACCAGAACATTGTACCCCAGCCACTCTGGATACCAAGGATCCCACTGAAAGGGCAAACTTGGTACTCGAGCATGCAGAAAAAATGGATTGCAAACGATACTTAGCTCCTAAAGATATCGTTGAAGGCTCCACAAATTTAAATCTTGCATTTGTTGCACAAATTTTCCACCAAAGGTTTGAGATGTCGTCGTTTGTAATTATTACATTAAACATAATAAAGGTTTCTAGTATGCTGACGTGTTGTTATCTTGCAGGAATGGTTTATCTACCGATAACAAGAAAATATCTTTTGCTGAGATGATGACGGATGATGAACAAATGTCTAGAGATGAGAGATGTTTCAGGCTTTGGATTAACAGTCTTGGGATTTCTTCTTATGTGAACAATTTGTTCGAGGATGTCAGAAATGGGTGGGTGTTTGTTTATAAAGTTTGTGTATCTTAACATTGTTTTATAATAATAAATTTAACTGTGTGTGTGTTTGTTGTTCATGCAGATGGACACTGTTGGAAGTTGTAGATAAGGTTTCTCCGGGATCAGTTAATTGGAAACATGCAACTAAACCTCCGATCAAGATGCCGTTTAGGAAAGTTGAGAATTGCAATCAAGTTATTAAGATTGGAAAGCAGTTGAAGTTTTCACTTGTTAATGTGGCTGGAAATGATTTTGTACAAGGGAACAAGAAACTCATACTTGGTAAATCACAGTATTGAAAACTTGAACTCATTTTTTTTTTGTATTTCCTGTAAGAAAAAATAGTAATTTGTGTACATTCATTGCAGCTTTCTTGTGGCAGTTGATGAGGTTTAATATGCTTCAACTTTTAAAGAACTTAAGATCACGGTCTTCCCAGGGGAAGGAAATAACTGATGTCGATATTTTAAAATGGGCAAATAAAAAAGTGAAGAACACCGGAAGAATGTCTCAAATGGAGAGTTTTAAGGTTGGTTATGGTCCTTATGGACATGAAAGTATCCCGTATCTTTATCAAAGCATAACAATAATACATAATAAGTGATTTATCAATGTTTTTACAGGATAAGAGCCTTTCAACTGGGATATTCTTCCTTGATCTTCTCAGTGCAGTTGAGCCCAGGGTGGTGAACTGGAACCTTGTAACCAAGGGTGAAAGCGGTATGTTATGCATGATTTCTTTAATCTTTGATACATCTTATTTTTTGTTTCTAATTTTCGCGATATTATGGTGTTTAACAGAAGAAGAGAAGAAGTTGAATGCAACTTATATAATCAGTGTAGCAAGAAAGCTTGGGTGCTCAATTTTCTTGTTGCCTGAAGACATCATGGAGGTAAATCAAAACCATTCACGACACCACCTCAAAAAGTTCCGATCCGTTTGATATGTTTTCTTAGCCCATTTTGATCTGTTTATCTGCCCGCTTTTTTCTGCCATATGTAACACTTTGTTGTATACAGGTGAACCAGAAGATGATACTTATGTTGACTGCCAGCATTATGTACTGGAGTCTTTTGCAATCTACCGATGATTCTGAATCATCTCCTTCATCTGTTGCGGCAACACCTGAAGCATCCCCAGCACCTTCTGTTAACGGGGATGAAGGATCTGAAATGTCAATGGGTATGGAAATCGCCAATTTGTCTATTGATGATGCAGCCTCTGATACTACGGTTTCTTCGATTCATGAAAATAACGATGCGTTTTTACAGTAATACATTACTTTTATTTGTAAGTAAAAAAAAGGGAAGGTGAGAAGAAATTATACACAAATTTGATTAAAAAAAAGAACTAGGTATAGGACAATGGGTTTAGGATTCTGGTGTTATGTGGAAAACATATGAATGCACCAAATTTGGTATAAGAATAGTGGAGATGGAGAGGGTTTACTTAGACATGATGCTGGTTTTGTTTTCATAAAAAAAAAATAAAAAAAAAAAATTTGTTTTGTTTTATTGAAATGTACATTCTTTCATGAAATTAAAGTTAAATTGAAGGATTTATGTTTTGATTTTTGATAGCATTTTGTTTCATTGTTTCAACATTTATGTTTGTTAATTAGTTGATATTAAAACAACTTCAATAGGTGTTTATGCCTCCCATAAAGTCATGTGCATGTTTAGTAGCAAGGGGGCGTGGTGGAATCTAAATACTATGCATATTTTTAGATAGACAATGAATAAGTTGATAAAAGTATAGGGTTTATGTTGTATTGGCTCAATATTTATGTAGTTTATACATGTATACGATTATACAAAGCATGGTATGATATTGTCTATATTTAACACACATTGCGCAGTGGTTGCCAAATGTTTAGACTAGGCCTCAAATATAAAAACAACTATGTAGGATTTGCTAAGACTTGAAAGAGTGTAAACTCTGGACCACCCTGACTCGTTGCTAAGTTTATCTAAAATCTTACATTACACTAAAATATGTAACATGTTATATATACAACAAAGCAAACTGTTAATACCAAGCTTGGGAGCTTGCTTAAGGCCCTATAATGCCTTGTGAAGCTTGCAGGTATAAGCAAGGCGGTCAAGATGAGTAAAACCAGGGAGTTTCTTTATATAAAAATTCCTCCTATAAGGTTACCATTCAAAAATCATTCTTGACATCGAGTTGGTGAATAGGTCACTGGCGTGACACGCCTATGCTAAGAATAGTGTGGATGGTGTAAAATGTTTCATTAAAATCAAGACCATGCTATTGAGAGAAACTTGAGCCATAAGATGAGCCTTGTGATGATCAAATTTACTGTGTCAAACTTATGGCGAAAAAGCCATTTACAACCAACGATGTTGGCACGTGGAGGTTAAGGAACTAGAACCCGTGTACCATTGAAAGGAGAGCGAACATTTCAGGGTCTATTACTGCTTTCCAATTGGATAAGCAAATGCACGTGCTTCTGACCTTGGGGTAGGAGACGAAGCATAAGAGATTCAGAATCAGACGAGGCCTAAGAGACCTAGACTTAGACCGTATGATGATAGCATGAGATGGTGTAGGTGTTGCACTTAAGTGGTAGTTGTGGAAGGTCTGGACACCATAAGATTCAGAATCAGGCGAGGCTTAAGACACCATTAGATCAATATCACTAACCGTAGGCCGGGGGACATGTAGGAGAATAGAAAACGGAGTGATCATTAGAAAACATGGGTGAGTCAAAATCATCAACAGAGAAAACATGATAAGATGCTTTAGATATGGGGGAGGGGTAGGAAACAAAGAGCAAGGAAAATGTTCGTCATCAAACTTAACATGACAACAATTAATCATTTGATTGATGATGAGATTAAGGCAGCAATAATCATGGCGATTCTTAGAGGGACCAAGATATACACACCCGGAAGAGCGAGGAGTAAGTTTGTGAGGAGATTCGGCTAAAACATTTTGATAATAGAGATATCTAAAAACTCCTATATGTGCGAAGAACCCAATAAACACCACAAACATGGGGTGATGTTGCAAAGTAGTCGTAGGAAGAATGTTAAAAAAGTGTGTAGCCATGGACAACACTTCTACTCGAAAGGATGGAAAGGGAGGCCTAAAAAAGCACCGTGCATATGATATTGTTAATGGTTCTAATTTTATGCTTAGTCTTCCCATTATGTTAGGGTGTATGGGCAAGAAAAACAAAATTTTGATGTCATTTGTTTGAAACAAATGTAGAAAGTTGACATTACTAAACTTGTAATTGTTATTACATTGAAACAACTGAATAGCAGTATTAAATTGATTTATGACTTTGGCATGAAACTAACCAAAAAACTTTGGATGCATCGGATTTAAGACGTAATGGATAAACTCATAAAAATTGTGAGAAGCCATAAAACACTATATAGTATTTGAAACCACTCACACTAGAAATGGCAATGTTTTCCGAGTTTGCTTGCATGACAACAAAATAAAGTATTATTTGAATAAGAAATAAATTTCCTAAAAGTTAGAAACTTGAAGATAGAGGAGCCTACACGACCCACGTGACAATGCCATGTGTACACCGTAACAGCAGAGAGAGTAAAAGAGGGAGCAAGTATGAGATATGGTAGGACCGGATACAAATCATTGAGACGGCTGCGTTTTTGTTGGAGTGTAAGTATGAGATTCAAGGTTATATGTGCATACCTCTGAAGAAAAACCTTGATAGAAAAACCAAGTTGGTCAAATCCAATAGAAACATAGTTTATCGAAATGACAAACGAAAATAAGGTTTTGAATCATCGAGGAGAATCAAGAACATCATTAAAAATACGATTTTCATAAAAGAGAAAGACACCATGACTCGTAAGAGACACATGAAGTAAAACACCATTGACAATGATGAACAATATATTTAGCTTGAACGATGAATTTGATTAACTAAGGGATTCGTCAAGTTTCTCTACAATCAATGATCTCTGCAACTAGAAATGAAAAACTACATCAGACTTATATGAATTAAACTGGTAATCAAATAGAAAAGATAAAAAGATAGAATAATCGATTTTTGAGAGGTCGATCGTCTCTTTCGCGGTTTACTTTCGACGGGTAAATCAACACTCCAATAAAATAAAAAACCACCAACTATTTTTGCATAATGAATATTATAGCTCTAATGGCATATTTATAGTTAAAGATAACGATCTACTCCTAAAATAACTCTAACTATTAATCCTTCTCTAAAATAAACCCTATCTAAATATAACAACAAAATAATAAACATATTTAATATTGAAAACATACCTAAGTAATAAATCTTATTTAAATTAAATCCTAACTAAAGTATCCGGATAATATCATTACTCCGGCCCCTAAAAACACCTTCACCTTGTTCTCAAGGTGTTGCCAAGATCAAACCAGATTCCAAGATCCCATATCATTCTTTGGGGTTGTATAAATCCAACTTTATGGTCAAAATTCTTATGTGCTTGTGTTTTTTGGTTGACCTAACAATGACTATAGACTCCTCCCAATGTGTCACCATCACAATTGTTTCTAGTTCAGCTTGACACAATCACAAATGCCTTCCAAAATACCGTCGCTTTCACCACTTTATTGTGTTATTGTGGCTTTGGCTTAACCTCAAGTGATTGAACTTCTTGATGCTTAGGCCCTGTTTGGTTGGACGGAATTCCTGGAAATCTGTGGGAATTGGAATCCAATTCCCATAAAATCCAGTGTTTGGTTTGCTTTGGAAATGGAATTTTAAGGAATTTAAATCCCTCATGGGAGGGAAAGTGGATTCCTTCAAAGGAAGGAGGGAATTTAGAAACCATAGATGAGGGAATTTGACAGATTACAATTATACCCTCCTAGCTTTTCTTTAAACCCACCTCCTCTGCTCATAACGACAGCTCCCTTCAAACGACACAACCCTAGTCGACTGCTCCTTCCGTCATCGTCGTCGTTCGGTCGTCGACAGCTCCTTCCTTCGTCGACAACTCCCTTCCCTCGTCGACTGCTTCCTTCCCTCGTCGTTCGCTGCCGCCTTCCTCGGTCCTCCTCCGCCGCCGGTAAGTTCCCTTTATCTTCTCTCTCTCCCCCGTATATATTTCTCCTTCTCTCTCTCCCTTTCTCTCTCTCTAAGCACAGCCTAGAAAATCAGTCGACTTATATGCTATCTCAACTGATGATTTTGTGGGTACTGATTTATTGATTGATCTGATTTAGTAATCTGTTCTTGTGGGTATTGATTTAGCCTTGAAAATCTGTTCTTGCAATATGTTTTTGTGGGTATTGATTGATTGATCTGATTTTGTGGGTACTGATTTAGCCTTGAAAATCTGTTCTTGTAATCTGTTCCTGTAACTGATTTGTTGAATAGAAATTTGATTTAAATTTTATTACAAGAACAGATTACCTCTGTTTGGTTTACCTGGCAGATTCCAAGAACAGATTACCTCTGTTTGATTACAATAAAGGGTAATCCTGTCATTTTACAAAACTAAAATCAAATTCATCTACATTGTCTGCAAACCAAACAGGATATGGAATTGGATTCCAATTCCATTTTCTGCCAACCAAACAGATTACAGATTCAAATTCCAATTCCTGGCAGATTCCAATTCCATCAGAGATTCCAATTCCTTCAGAAACATTCTGCGAACCAAACGCCACCTGAGGGTGTTGTCCGGGTTTTTTCTCGGGTTTCCAATTAAATGGGTCGGATTAACGAGGTTTTAGTTGTTGCTCTGTTATTTTAGGGCCAAAATTTAAAATAAAACACAATTTATATGAAGTCATGTTAATTAAATTGCTATTTTTATAGTAAACTAAAGTATTTTAAAGGTATAAATCGAATATTGAACTATATCTTATCATTTTTTTTAAATTCATTTTTCTTTGATTTTGGTGGCACCGGCTCAAAAGCGTTGAAATTTTCCACTGTGTCTGCAAAATTGACTGGTGTCCCGTGCCACAATCAAAGAACACTTGGGTCCGCCTCTGTATATAGATACATATATACATATATCAAGCTGTAGATATTTATGTCAAGAAGGGATCGACAAGAATCCGACTTAATTTAGGACGATGTCAAGAAAGGATCGACAAGAATCCGACTTAATTCAGTTCGTCCTAATTTTAATCCAATATATATAGTAGTATTATTATATTAATTACTTTCTTAATTTGTATTCATCTTGATTACTTACTTACGGAATTAATGGGATTGCTCAATATTATTTATATTATTAGAGTATTCTTCTTCTTGGCTGTTGTTTGTTGGATTATTATGATGATTCCAATGATCAATTCAGCAGATCATGTCACGACTACTACGTTTACAACCACAGCTTCGACTCAAGGTATGTATGAATGTATTTATGTGTTCTTATGTATATTTAGTTGTAAATTATTTAATGGTTAACTTAATAACAATAATTAATTAATGATAATCAATTAAGCTACAATTAATTAATTTCGTGATGATTATTATGTTGATTTGGAAGATTATGTTGATTAAGTACCCAAAACTAAATTGATGATCTTCCAGTCAACTTGATCGAGATCGAGTCTGAAATGATATGCATGGAAGACTACTCGCGTGTTTACTTAATTTAGTCTACCTCTCAGTATATATACATATATATATACACACACATATATATCAAGCTATAGATATGTCGACAAAGGATCGATAAGAATCCCACTTAATTCAGTTCGTCCTTTTATTTATCCAATATATATTAAGTTATAGTACTTAATTGTGTTTGATCATCTTAATTACTTACAGAATTAATGGGTTTGCTCAATATTAATTATATTATTAGAGTATTCTTCTTCTTGGCTCTTGTTTGTTGAATATTTATGTGATTCCGATGATCAATTCAGCAGACCATGTGACGACTACTACGTTTACAACCAGAGCTTCGACTGATCAAGGTATGTATGTATGTATGTATATTTAGTTGTAAATTATTTAATGGTTAACTTAATAATAATAATTAATTAATGATAATCAATTAAGCTACAATTAGTTAATTTCGTACGTGATGATATATTATGTTGATTTGGATCAATTTAGCAGATGTCACAACAACAACTACTAAGTTTACAACAACCACAGCATCTCAAGGTACGTACGTATATATATATATATATATATATATATATATATATATATATATATATATAGTTGTAATAAATTATATATAATAAAT
>JAUEJL010110499.1:0-12554 GCA_032274825.1 Drosophyllum lusitanicum | reverse complement strand
TATTAAACTTTCTATTGTATGTACTAAACTTATACATTTTTTTCTTTTTTATGTATCCAAAATACATACAATAGCAATAAATTAAAAGTTTGATACACACAATAGGAACTTTTAAAGTTCGAAACACACAATAGAAAAACGTGACAAGTTGAATACATTTTACTAAACTAAACCCTAAAATTTAAAATAAAGATAACATTTATTTTTTGTGTCACGAAATGAGTATAAATTTAAGGGTTTATTTCTTCAAAATATATTAAACTATACCTCAATTGTTAATGTGTGTATCCGCCTTCTAGAAATATTATTGTGTGTATTGAACTTTTAATTTGTTGTTATTGACGTATTTTGATTACATAAAAAAGAAAAAAAAAAGTATAAGTTTAGTACATACAATAGGAAACTTAATACACACGATAACACATTTGTTAAAGGTTTGATACACACAATAACATTTTTGGAAGGTAGATATACACATTAACAATTTGGGTATAATTTAATACATTTTAAAGAAGTTTAACCTTAAATTTAACTTTGTCTTCTTTAACCTTAAATTTAACTTTGTTATAAAAAGTGAATCTTGATCTTATAATCTTGATTTTTTATGTCATGGTATTTTTTTAATTAACTTATTAAATTTACAATTTCTTTTTATACAAAATTAGAATTTACAATCTTTTTTATAGCAAATTAATATTATAATCCTTACTAGGCATAAAAAATTTACACGTTATTTTTCTTAACAAGTTTTAATACATATGTTACCTTTCTTAACCATTTACCTAAAACTAGAAGAATTATAGAATATAACCGTAATAAGTTTAACTAATTTTACATTTATCTTATAATGTTCCAATCATAAACAAAATGTTTCACAATTCTCCAAAGTCCAAAAATGAAACAGAATGACTAACATGAATAATTTATTTGATAATATTAGTTGTTGATTTAGATTAAAAAAGTTTAATTATCAAATCTCAATCCATTTTGGTAAACATTAAATCTAATTTTATTTTCTCTTTAGTCAAAATTGGATTCAATTTTGATTTTGATTTAGTTAAAATCATTAGGAAGAATTTCATATATGCTTTTCTTAAAAACTTAAAATATCATTTACTCTAATTTACAAATATCATATTTAACCAAATTCTTAGTTTTATCTTATTAAAATATTTATAATCACTTTGAATTCTTTTTAATTATAATCAATAAGGACTTGAACATATTGCCTCCACTTGTAAAAATAAGGGTAAATTGCATGAAAATACAATGAACTTTGTCTTAATTATCATTGTATACAATCAATTTTTTTTTTTTAATAATACAACCAAGTTTTATAATCCTCATATTGTATAAAAGTTGTTGTATACAATAGAAATTATAGAAAAGTTCATTGTACATAATAGTAGCTAAATACTAGACATAGAAAAAAGTTATTTGCATACAATGAGTGAATTATGAAAGTTGGTTGTATTATTTTTAAAAATTTAAAGTTGATTGTATACAATGATAATTAAGACAAAGTTAATTGTATTTTAATGCATTTTGCCCAATATATATTTATGATGATTTCATTTTTATTTATACATTGATATAAATTTTATCGTGATAGGATATTTATTTAAAGTTGTACTATTTCGTTTGTCATACAACGAAAAAGTTAACCTATATATAACTGAATTCAAACCAAATGGCATGAAGATATTAAGAATTCTTTTGAGTTTTATCTACTTTATTTCAAGATATATGTTTGGACTTTAGCTTTTATAGTATTCATCATGTGTAAAATGTTATTAAAAATAAGATTCGGAATATGAATCAAGTTTACTATAAGTACCAGAAGAGTTGGTTTTTTATAGATTAGTTTGTCGTTTCAAGGACTATATGAATTATACATCATTAGTGATAAAATTTAGCGATAAGATATTGATCTAAAAATTTATTTTTCAAAATTGTTATGCTAAAGAAATACAATTCCCTAAACTTTTTTATATTAAAAGTTTTTTTTATGTTTTAGATAAAAAATTCGGACAATATTACTATAGTTTTTGTTCTATAAGTGAACAAATTTATTCGGTTATTAAGATTTGTAATGTTAAATATTATATCTGATATAATACGAAACATACAAAACCTAAAACGGTTTCAATCTTGAACTATATGAAGGAATGCACAAGTGAATACTAAAACAAACTTTCATCACATTTATAAGTGAGTAGTTTTATTCCGCTGCGAAGTGCGGGGTACTAAAAGACTCTTTGAAGACATAAATACCAAAACTAATATATAAACTATTGAAAGAAATATTAAATATTAATTTGAAATACTACCTAGAGTTGAATTATTAAATCATAAATACTAGTTTGAAAAAAAAAGATTGTAAACATTTAAAATGAATTTAAAAGTGAGTTTGGGGTTGGGAGTTTAAAAGCAAGAAATTAGGCGTTTTTTGAAAAATGGTGGTGGCGGTTTTGGGTTGAGGGTGATATGCTTTGGGTGTTGGTGATAAAATGTATTTATGGGATGGAGGGGGCATTTCTTGTTCGGTTTAGGAGTGAAAATATGGGCGATGTTTGGGGTTCGTTGATTAAGGTGGGGAATTTAATAAACGGGGAAGGGGTGTCTTTCTTGAATTCGTATGAGAGGATGTTAGGGAATGGAAAATAAACTCTTTTTTTTGGAGGATCTTTGGGTGGGAGAGGTTATTCTTAAAGAGAGATTTAGGAGATTGTATAACTTGAATTGTTATAAGGGGGTTGTGTCGGTGATAGAGGTGAGTGGGTTGAGGGAGTTTGGCGTTGGACTTGGAGTTGGGTTTGGGTTTGGGGAAGCGAAGAATTTGCTAATTTAATTGTTTATGTTCCTTTGAAGTAGAATTAAAAAGATAAGTGGCATTGTGTTGAGGTTTGTGCTCAATAGACCCCCGGTTCGTAAGTTACTTCTCTCTTGAGGTATTGATATACACACGGCTTTACGCCATCGATGCAATCTCGTGGTGGAAATCTTGGATCATTGTTTTGTTTCTTGTGAATTTAGTAAGTTTGTTTGGTCACTTTTATTTGCGTGGCAGGGGATGGATTCTCTCATTTGCTCAACAGGTTAATGATGTAGTTAATTTTGATTATCGAAACTTTGAATAATATTGAAACTTTGTATTGGTTTTTAGTTTCTTTTAATGAAATGCTTGCCTTAGAAAAAAAATGAATTTAAATATTCTAATCTAGTTGTGAAGTCTCCTTTTACAATCAAAATCTTCCAAGTTGTCAAATGGGGTTCTTCTTATACAATTTTGAATAATAGGAGTTTATTTGTCATTCAAAATCAAACGTGGAATGCCAAACATATATATATATATATTGGACGAAATTCAAGTCAGCGTGTTTGATTGTATTCGAAATCGTGCTGATATCAAGTACGTAAATAACCAAAGAGCTTGTAGCCTAGTGGTACCAAGGTATTGAAAGGTGTTTCCTATTGCCTATGGTCATAGTATCTAGTTTCGTAGTGAACAAAAGACCTATACTTAGAAGTAGGTTAATGTGTGCGTTTTCAAAACAAAAAAAAAAGTACGTAAGTAATACATGTAATATGCAAAAGTAATGCTACATGCATGGTTCTAAAAAGCTCGTTATGGCTCTGTCAAGGCTTGAGGCTTGACCATGTCGCCACGACATGGTCCAAGGTTTGGGCGTAAGGCTTAGCGTATGCTAAGATCCAGCTTGACATGTTTTTACTTGTAATAAACCGTGTTTTTTGAGACGTGTTAGAGGTACCGAGCCATATCAGCCGAATATATATAGTCATTCAGTTACAAGAATTGTTGAATATACCGAAAACAAATAAAAAGATTGATAAACTACGTTATAAACCTATAATTATGAGTTTTTTATATTTGTTTTTATAATTTTATATACATAATTATTATTTATATACAAAATTGCCGCATTAAATCGAGCCTTATGAAACGCCAAGGCTTCCAAGGCTTGAGGCTTGATCCTACCGTCATACCACGCCTCACGTTATTTAGAACCTTAACTACATGATATTAAGTTGAAATATTATAAATATTAAATATAATTAAATTGAAATATTAAATTGAAATTTTTTCTGAATCTGGCCCATCTTATTAACCAAACATATCATGTCAAGATATCCCCTTTTGTAACATTTCGTTTTTTAACATATTTTTCGTTTTAACCAAACAAAAATGTGAAACATACTTTTCGTTTTTTAACATATTTTCTTTCTGCCAACTATTTTAATTTGTCTCATTATATATATATATATATATATATATATATAATTTAATTATAATTAAACATGATGCAAGTAATAGGTAAAGTATTATTGATTTGAAACTTATGAACACATTTTTGAATTTTCCATATATAATACATGAGCGAAATGAATGTACATGTGCATTAAATTGAAAAGATGAAATGTATTTTCACAAATGTACTAATCAAATTAAACTTTAGGTTATCAAACTAAAACTAACATAGACATATATATGTTTTATCATTCCATGTGAATCCAAACCCCTTCACTTGGGATTTCATTATGTACCACAAAAAGAATATAATAGCCGGATGGGGCTATTTTGCTTGAAGGTGGTGCAGTAACACCAACTTCGTAGTTTTTATTTCCTGTGATCTTGGTGGTGGTATTACTATCAAGAATCAACAATCTTTGATTCATGGAGAACGAGTGTGTGTTAAATGAAGGTGTCACCATTGTTACATATATCGAATTCATGTCCACTTGCGCTTGCACTGTGAACCGAATAATCACCCGTTTTCCGTATTGCATATGGGTCATGAGTGAAAGTATCTTTGGTCGGAACCTGGATGAAGATGGATCCAAATAAGAAGGGGAAAATGCTTCCAAGCTTAATTCAGTAGGATAAAGTACGTTTGTGAAATAATAACGCTCATGAGGGTTACTCCCACCGACAAGAACTCGACCATCTCGAACCAAAATTGCAGTCGAGTGATACATTCGAGGTATCGAACTCGGGGTTTGCACCTTAAAACGTGACCCGATCGGACTATCCAATTTGTAAATAACCGGATTATGAACCGGATTTCTAGCATTTTCCCATCCGGCAGTCCCACTAGACCCCCCATTTATAATCAAAACGTCACCGTTCGGAAGCAACAACATATCACCCATGACCCGACCCACAGGCATGGTCTCCATGACCCATTTTGGATTCGGGTCTGATATCTTAATTCTTCCACAATTATTCAAAGCTCCATCAAATTTCTTGTTTATAGCGTTGGTATGTGCCCCTTTGGGTGCACCCCCACACACCAACACTTCACCAACATGAACAAACCCTTGTACTATCCGCATTGGAAGTAGTACCGCAGACCCTGTACTCGGATAATTCCTCGGGTCGCCACCGGGTACCTCCGGGTACATTTTGACAACTTGGTTCTTAAAATAATCAAACAAAATCGCACGATTATTAGCAAAAATAAATAAATTCCCATCGGTATGAAGAAATACAAATGGGTATAAATTATTCTCAATTTCTTCATCATAAGTTTGAGCTAAAAACGGCAAGGTTTGAGCTTTCTCCGCTGGCGATCTTTTCGGGTAGAATTCGTAGTTAAACTGCCGCCGGCCGCCGACAATAATCTGTCGGCCGTCTGGTAATATATGACTCGTGGCATACCATCTTCTTTCACTTAACCCGGAATGTATTTCTTTCCAATCGCATTTATTACATGATCTATAAACTCTAACGACATGATCGCCGTCGTTGAAACCACCGGCCTGGACTAAGCTGCCGTCGGAGAAAAGAGCTCCGGAGGAACACCACAAGTCGGTGAGAACCATGAGCGGGCGGACAGAGTTTGAGACGACGTCGTATTCCACTGAGTGCGCGGTGCAATCGACTTTCAAAGCAATGTCGTTTGGGTTAGAACGACATTTGCCGTCGGGAAGAGAAATATTTGAGGGGCCAAAATCTGTGCGGTCAAAGATTACGACTCGGTCAGTAGGGAGTAGCTGCATGTGCATGGCGGATATGCCGATGGTTGGGAGGAGGAGTGACCAGTTGCCGGCTGTGGCGAGGCATGGTGGAAGATGGTGGAAGAGGAGGAGGAGGCAGAGAAGGAGGTGGTTGTGAATGTGAGAAGCGGGTAAATTCATGGGGTGGATGTGGGCGGTGGCGGTGGATGTGGGCGGTGGTTGGGTTGTATAAATCTTACGTGAAGTTACGATAAAAGGCAGCACATGCAGACAGATTTAGGAGCATTAAAATTCATATTGTAAATTGAAATAAAAATATGGTCCAGGCTAAAAATTTGAATATATGAGGTAGACAAGTTGTATTCATTCTATTATCAAGTGGATTTAGATAATAAATTTAAATTTGACCTAAATATTCTGACATAAAATGTTGAAATTATTATGATTAATTATTGTATTTGGTAAATTTTAGACGAAACTAACGGTTAATTAGTAACCTGATATTTGACAAAACATAACCAAGTATATGATACAGTTTTACAATCGAATATGAGACTATGATATTTATTCATTTCAATATAAACACGAATTGACTACGATATTTATTCATGCTACATGATATGTAACAGTTGATTAGTAACAAGATGTTTACGTATTATAAAAGTTTGTGAATGTAGTATCACCTAACTTGCGTTTTTTTACAGCAAACACACACACGCTCATCCTAATCTACATATATATCCTAACAAGGCTTGAACGCCCGCAACCTCAAAGAAGGAGACACATTAAACACTCATTATACAATGCTATCGGCATAGATGATTTCCCCTTCATTAATAACATCATAGAAGAGGAACACGTACTATGATAGCCGATTTTACCTGGAAAAAAATTTATATATATATATAAAACTTATTCAAACAAAATTATTTGACTTCGTTACTGAGATAAAATAGAATGGTTGGACACCGGTACATATGATCGATGGAAGACTTACTTATATAAGCAATAAATATTTGTCGGTGTAAACATGAATCTTATAACGATGCATAAACTTATGTTTAAATTGTCATATATAGGTTTTAATGAATGAATATGGCGAAGCAAATCATAATAATAATGTATATATTACGAGATTCGAACCTACAAACTTATAAAACATCAAGAACACCGGTCAGATATCGCTGGGCTATAAACCCTTTCGTAGATGTATATGCATAAACTTTGCAGTATCGGTCGCCGACAAAATGAATTTTTGAATCATAAAACCAACGTGTTCTTATTTATTTATTGGAAAGAATAAAACCAACATGATATATATATGCTCACACTCTTTTTAACATAAAGAGTTTAGGAGAGTTTTTTTTTTTTCCCAAACTGAATATTGATATTGAATATCAGTTTTTGCCCATTTTATGCTCATTCGATATTTCCTTCTATATGTTTGGCGTTACTTTTAAACATGTGAACCGACCGAAAAGTAGTTGGTAGTTATTGGAAAAAGCATTTGAACAGTAAAACGTACGATCATATTTTGTCGGGCGAACCCTGCGTCTCAAGATCTTAATTTGAATCCTAACGGACTTTTTTCTACAAACCAGTATACAATGTTCATTTGTCACTAATGCTCGTTGTAGGTCCAAGATATCAAGTATTAATTAACAATTGAAGTAACTATCACAACGATGATCTCATATGTATTTATGTGTCGATTGAGAGAGACGAGACCTTGAACATAAATATGAATTGCTTAATGAAATTAAGGCTTACAAACTAGTATTTATACCCCTTAGCTATTTTCAATGATTACCCCAAACTTAGACTATTATCATATGTAATAACAAAACTTCACTAGAATATATTGAACACAATTTTAGGGACCTAACATTCTCCCCCTTTGTATTTAATTTACAATTAAGCATTATAACAATCTCCCTCTTTATCTGTTCAAAAAAAAATCTCCCTCTTTAGAATATATAGAGATTCTTTTTTCTTTCTGCATTTAACATTAGGAGATCGTTTTTTGAAGTTTTGAGTGTTCAAGTGATCTTCAAAGACTCGTCCTTGCACTACTAGAAAAATGTATATTGCAATGGCAAAAACCGTCGCTAATCCATCGCTAATCGGGATTAGAGATGGATTTGCGACAAAATGAAACCGTTGCTAATACGTTCCTCGCTAAAACTTAGCGTCCGTTTTTTTGAGACGGTTTCAACAAGTTTGCAACGGAAAATAGGTGCCGCTAAAAGTTCGGAGATTAATGAAGGATTAACGAGGAATTACCGACAGCTTTGAGCGGCGGCTTAGCGACGGTTCTCATCATACACCTGTCACGTGACTTGCCGATGGTTTAGCGACGGAATGTGTAGCAACGGATTACCGACGCAATTCTTACCAACGGAATGTAGCGATGGAATTTTCATATCACAACTAATTATTTTCAAATTCCCCTTATTCAATACAAATATAAACATAACACTAGATTTGATACCAAAATCAAAGATCTAATCACATTTGATAAAGTTATAATAGTGTTTAGAATTTAGATTATCAAAAACATACAACTAAATAACTAACTAGGAGGGGAGGGAGAGGGAATAGCCATGAAATACCATTGATATTTAAGAACTCGATTCCATCACATTCTCTTCCAAATCCTTCGCCAATTAGCAAATAGCGACGATATGCCTTAATTTGGAATCCATCGCAAATCTGTCAGAAATCAGTCGTTAATTATCAACGAATTAGAGATGATTTTGTTTCTTGCTTTTGCGACAGATTTGTGATGGAATTCGAATCCGTCGCAAAGTAGTGAGGGAATAGCGAGGAATTGCCCTTGATATCTAATAACTCGGTTCCATCGCTAATTAGCGACGGATAAATTTCATCGGAAATATCAGTTTTTCTAGTAGTGTTGATGATCAGGTTGTTTATTAGATATTGTAGTAGAAGCCTCAGGCTTATTAGAATTTACAACCATGATCATCTCTTTTGTCTTTATGGGAACAAGCTTGAGCATTACACGAGAATAATCTATCTTGATGATGATGATGATGATGATGATTATGCACAGCTCGAGGGTTGGATTGGCTATTTCAGCACCTTTGAAAATTTCTTTAAACAAAATTTGCTCCCCCTCAAAAGTAGCTCAAGATTTTTAACACTAAAATCTAAAACTTTTTTCAAAACATTGCTCCCTCTCAATTTTGTAAACAAATGTCTTATTTTCTCTGACAACTATTCTTATTTCTTCTTTTCAGAAAATAAGGATTTATCTCCTCAAAATATAAGAAACAACTGATATACATAGACACGTGTAATTGATAAAGTTCATCTCCCCCTCATGATGGTCAGGATTTCATGATCATCATGCATATGTGTGGAAAGGTAAACACTTCCATCCTTCTCTAGACCAGAATGATATACCAATTAAATTATTCGTTGTAACACCGGGATTTTATAGATTTTCCGTTAACACATCAGTTTAGATAAACCGAGTGACCTACATTTAGTGTTGGTATGATGTTAGCACTGATAGGATTTCCATCTATCACTGTAAATATCATAAAGATATTACTTCAGATGTTTCGGCACTATCACACAAACAAGCAAATGATTCCACAAGTGTCCTAGAAGAAAATGATATAGCAATAGGCTCTAGACTCAATAAGTGCACGAAAGAAGTTGGGGACCGGAGTAATTCTCCTCCTATTTTTCAATTCAGCAATCTCTAAATGAGATGTCAATAGTGCAGGTGACAAATCTCCGTGTGAAGTTGAAACAATTATCTTTTAAGAAATAATTGAGTAGTTGGGTGGGGTAAGTGCATTGTATCACCGAGTCCATGATGCTTTTTTTAATACCAGTATAAAACTAGTAGTAGATGCGACTACCCAGATTGACACTGTTTAGTGATGATCTTTCTTTTCTTTTGATTCTTTCTCTCACCCTCAGCTCTATGAATATTTTTCAACTTCTCCCTCAAACTCTCTTTCCAAAATGAATGTATGTGTCTTCATTTGGATACATTTGGACAATTTATATCGGTAACGAATATGATCAAACAAAATGATATTTAGAAAGATATAAGGTTCATAAGAATCAACAAGACTGGTTTCAGAAGATGTCATGTTGATACGGATTGTCAAAAATGATTTGAATAATTAAAGAATGTGAACAATCAAGATTTATGAAATAACAAAATGATTTTTCAAATTGAGCTCGCAATTCGTTGATGATAAGCACCCCCATCTCCTGTTCCACCCTTCCAGTTTTATTTTATCTATGCACACCAATCAATATCCTATGATAACGGATTCTCCTCACCTATTTGACCTAGTAAACCCTTACTAAGTTTTTATGATAATGGTGAAATCTTAGGGCAGGTCCTTCCGGCTCCGGATTGACCATAGGAGTAAGTAATTTTCTACATTCTCTCACTCATGATACACTTCGATCATTAGAATACAATGAAAGAATCATAGTTGTAAGATTTATTACCACAAATTAGCTTAGGATGAATACTTTCCGGAAGAAATGAAACGAATAAAGGAAGGATTTCAGAATTATATGAGATGGAATTCAGGAAATGAAAGACGGTCAAAGATCAACAAATTTACAAGCAAGGTATCAATGAAGCAAGGAATGAATACCTTCTTAAATAAGTAACAAAAAATAGAATCTTTTTGTATTTTGAACATTTGTATTGTTTTTAGATTTTTTATTTTTTAATGTTTTTGGATTTTCACAAGTGAAACTAGGATAGAAGAAAGTAAAAAGATATATTTTTATGAAAACTTTCTAAATTACTCCCCCCACAAGCATGAACAAAAAGAATATAATAGCCAGTTAGGCTATTTTGCTTGAAGGTGGTGCAGTGACACCAACTTCATAGTTTTTATTTCTTGTAATCTTGGTGGTGGTGTTGCTATCAAGAACTAACAATCTTTGATTCATGGAGAACGAGTGTGTGTTAAATGAAGGTGTCACCATGGTGACATATATCGAGTTCATGTCCACTTGCGCTTGAATCGTGAACCGGATAATCATCCGTTTTCCGTATTGCATATGGGTCATGAGTGAAAGTATCTTTGGTCGGAACATGGATGAAGATAGATCCAAATAAGAAGTGGAAAATGCTTCGAAGCTTAATTCAGTAGGATAAAGTACGTTTGTGAAATCAAATTATAACACTCATGAGGATTACTCCCACCGACAAGAACTCGACCATCTCGAACCAAAATTCCAGTCGAGTGATACATTCAAGGTATCGAACTCGTGGTTTGCACCTTAAAACGTGACACGATCAGACTATCCAATTTGTAAATAACCGGGTTAAGAACCGGATTTCTAGCATTTTCCCATTTGGCAATCCTAGTAGACCCGCCATTTATAATCAAAACATCACCGTTCTGAGGCAACAAGATATCACCCATGACCCGACCCACAGGCATGGTCTCCATGACCCATTTAGGATTCGGGTCTGATATCTTAATTCTTCCACAATTATTCAAAGCTCCATCAAATCTCTTGTCTATAGAGTTGGTATGTGCTCCTTTTGGTGCACCCCCACACACCAAAACTTCAACAACATGAACAAACCCTTGTACTATCCGCATTGGAAGTAGTACCGCAGATCTTGTACTCAGATAATTCCTCGTGTTGCCACCGTGAACTTCTGGATACATTTTGACAACTTCGTCTTTAAAAATAATTCAACAAAATCGCGCAATTATTAGCAAAAATAAATAAATTCCCATCGGAATGTAGAAATACAAATCGGTATAAATTATTCTCAATTTCTTGATCATGCGTTTGAGCTAAAAACGGCAAGCTTTGAGCTTTCTCCACCGATGATCTTTTCAGGTAGAATTTGTAGTTAAACTGCCGGCGTCCATTGACAATAATCTGCAGGCCGTCCGGTTATTGGGTTAATCCAGAAAAAATTGAAGTTATTTCCTTGGTTTATTTATTTAATTATTATTGCTGTGTTTTTTATTGTTGACCGAATCAAGGCCATGTTGGCCATTATCTAGTTGGTTTAAAATAGTTGCTTAGTGGGAATTTGTCTCCTTGTTTTCAGCATTCAGTTAGATGAGATTTGCTTATGTAATCATTTTTTCCTTTGAGTTAAATATGACCAACCCATCTATGTGTGTGTTTTTGTTTTTTCTTTCTCCCAAAAGACTTAAATTACGTGTGAAATTCAAGGTCTGATCCAAAATTTGGTATCAGAGCTTGGTTTGTGCCCAAGTACCAACCGAAATCTACACAGATCGCAGGCAAGAATGATAAGGAGAACCAGATTACTCTCCATTACCCCATGCTATTGAGAAGTAATTATGCTACCTGGGCTATAAAGATGAAAGTTTTTATGCAAGACCAAGGTGTTTGAGATGTTGTCATGCCCAAGACCGGTAGAGAGCTCGTTGGTCCAAAGAAAGATAACTTAGCCATTGCTGCCATTTACAAGGGAATTCCTGAGGAGATTTTGTAGGGAATCCATGCACGCCAACACCCGTACGCAGCGGAAGCAACGACATCAAAAACCGGGGTTTTCGGGTATTAAAACCGAC
>JAUEJL010110488.1:0-12554 GCA_032274825.1 Drosophyllum lusitanicum | reverse complement strand
AATCGAGAGTCACGATCAGAAACAATTGAACAAGGAAGACCGTGACGTGATACAATCTCATCAATATAAAGCTGAGCTAAACGAGTCAACAAAGCAGACTCGTTGGTAGCTAAGAAGTGACCACTTTTAGTCAGCAGGTCAACAATGACCCATATCATATCATGCCCTCTAAACGTCTTGGGCAACTTTGTCACGAAATCGATCGTGATATGATCCCACTTCCATTCCGGAATATCAAGTTGTTGCAGATTTCCATAAGGCCTTTGGTGTTCCGTCTTGACTTGCGCGCATATCTGACATCTTTCCACAAAGGACGCGATGTCCTTTTTAAGAGTTGGCCCCCAATACAACGTCTTCGGGTCATAGTACATCTTGGTAATCCCCGGTTGGACGGACAACTTGGACTTGTGAGCTTCTTGCAATATTAGCTCACGATTACCTCCAACGAGTAGTACCTAAATCCTGGATTGAAAAGTCTTTAACCCACGACTATCTTCACTCAACTGGTTTTTCAACTTCTTCATCGTCTCCGCTTTCAGATTGTCTTCTTGTAACGCCATCTGTTGAGCTTCCTACAACTTTGCAATCAAATCTGGCACCACTGTAATCTTCGTAAATTTAGCTTCTGCTGACGGTCTTTTACAGCTCAAAGCATCCGCTACGACATTGGCTTTACCACGGTGGTAACGGATTTCACAATCGTAGTCTTTAATTAACTCCAACCAACGGTGTTGCCGCATGTTGAGTTCTTTTTGGGTAAAGACATACGGTAAACTCTTGTGGTCAGTGCAAACCACACACTTCGTGCCGTAAAGGTAATGCCTCCACAACTTCAATGCAAACCCAATAACAGCAAGCTCCAAGTCATGTGTTGGGTAGTTCCTTACTTCCTTTCATGTGATTTTAATTGCCGAGAAGCATAGGCAATCACTTTATCACGCTGCATCAAGACACAATCCAACCCCGCATACGAGGCATCACAATAAACTGTAAAGTCTTCCGAACCATCAGGCAAGGTGAGGATCGGAGCTTCATATAACAATCGTTTCAAAGACTGAAAGGCGATGAGCTTCCGACCATACAATATCTTATCGAGTCAATTTGGTCAACGGACCCGCAAGCTTAGGGAAATCGCGGATAAACCGCCGATAGTATCCAGCCAAGCCAAGGAAACTTTTAAGGTCAATGACAACGGGATACATGTGGACCCCGGTAAGATTGAGGCCACAAAGAAATGGGAAACTCCTACGACACTCTCAGAAATCCGCTCGTTCTTGGGATTGACGGACTACTACCACAGGTTCATCGAGAACTTCTCAAAGATCACTGACCCCTTACCCTACTAACCAAGAAGGACACAAGATTTGATTGGAAAGAAGAACAAGAGAGAGCGTTTCAGACCCTAAAAGACAAGTTGTGTAACGCCACGATATTGGCACATCCTGACAAACCCGATGACTTTGTGGTCTACAGTGACGCCTCACACCAGGGTCTAGGATGCGTGCTGATAAAGAGGGACAAGGTAATAGCATACCCCAACAACTAAAGATCCATGAGAAAAACTATACTACCCATGATTTGGAACTGGGAGTCGTGGTCTTTGCACTCGAGTGTTGGAGACACTACTTGTATAGGACGAAAAGTATTATTTACACTAACCATAAAAGCTTACAGCACATCTTCGATCAAAAAGAGTTAAACATGAGACAGAGACATTGGAACAAATTCTTCAGTGATTACGATTGTGAAATCTGTTACCACCCGGGTAAGGCAAACGTGGTAGTTGATGCCTTAAGTAGGAAGGAGAGGGTCAAGCCCAGGAGAATACGGACAATGAGCATGACAATACAATCGGGTATCAAGGGTAAGATACTTGAAGCTCAGAAAAAAAGCAAATGAGGATAGGAACGCTCCAAATGAGATGTTCCGAGGGTTAGACAAACAACTGGAGAAAAGAGAGGACGGTGGTTTCTATTTTGTGGAACGGATTTGGGTTCCAAACGAAGGAGATTTAAGGACATTAATAATGGATGAAGCTCACACGACGAGGTATTCCGTTCAACAAGGAGTGGATGAGATGTACCATGATCTCGGGGATATGTATCGGTGGCCGACAATGAAAAAGGACATAGCCATCTATGTTAGCAAATGCCTGACTTGCTCAAAGGTAAAGGCCTCTCATCAGAGACCTTCGGGCCTATTGCAACAGTCGGAAGTTCCCCAACGGAATTGTAAGACATGCTAAGGGCATGTGTTATGGACTTTGGAGGAAGCTGGGATGTGCATCTTCCTCTAATTGAAAGCCTTGGGAACAAGACTGGACGTGAGTATGGCCTACCATCCTCAAATTGATGGTCAGAGTGAGCGTACTATCCAGACGTTGTAAGACATGCTAAGGGCATGTGTTATTGACTTTGGAGGAAGCGGGGATGTGCATCTTCCTCTAATTGAGTTTTTTATAACAACAGTTACCATACAAGCATTAAGTGTGCCCCGTTCGAGGCACTATACGGGTGAAAATGTCGATCACCCGTTGTCTGGGATGAAGTGGGGGAAATTCAACTTATTGGGCCAGAAATTGTACAAGAGACCACTAATAAGATCTTTCAAATCAAGGAAAGACTCAAGATAGCAAGGGATCGTCAGAAGAGTTACGCCGACAATCGGCGGAAACCTCTAGAATTCAGTGTTGGCAATCAGGTGTTACTAAAGGTGTCACCTTGGAAAGGTGTGGTGCCTTTCGGTATGAAGGATAAGCTAGCACCAAGGTATGTGGGGCCTTTCGAGGTCATTGAACGGGTTGGCCCCCTGGCCTATCGACTAAGACTCCCAATACATGATACGTGAAAACGTATCAAATCTAAAGAAATGTCTCGGGGATGCAAACCTGCATGTGCCCTTAGACAAAATTAATATGGATAACACTTTGCGTTTCACAGAGGAACCAATAGAAATTTTAGATCGAGAGGTGAAGAAATTGAAAAGGAGCAAAATCCCGATTGTCAAGGTCTACTCGAACTCAAAGCGCGGACCGGAGTTTACTTAGGAGCGGGAAGACCAAATGAGAATTAAATACCCGCATCTATTTGACAAGTAAAATTCTAACTTCAGTACCAGTTGAATTTCGGGATGAAATTCTTCTAATGGGGGAATGCTGTGACATCTGTCACCAAAGCAGGTTGGTTGACTCAACCTATAACCGTTGTTAGTCATTTAATATTATATGTGTGCTCGAGTGAATTCTTGAAATCTAGTAAGAGCTAAGTTTAGGTGTTAATCATGTCAAATGCCTCAAATATCATAGTTATTCTAACAACAGAAGGAACTCAATCTCAGAAATTTGATCGAATTCCTAATGCCTGATTTAGGTCGTACAAATGTGTTCGATGCAAAGTATGATAAAGAAATGGATCATGCTAATAAAATATACAATAGAAATAACCACCACTAGTAACTAAATGAAAATAATAATAACACACTAAAGTTTAAAAAGCCATTACGATTACACTAATATCTCAACAAGTAAAACGTCAATATGATTTGCAAGGGATTAAGAAATAAAATAAAATAATGATTAGTACTAAAAAAATATGTTCTAGACAATAAACTTCTCAATTAAGCATAAAACACCCATATAACACATGCAAAGTCAAATGCACCTACAAGAAGATAATAAATTAGACAAATAATAATGCGTACACAATAAATAAATAAAAAAATATTATATTTATATATTAAAAATCAGCCAATCAAGAGAATAAATCTCCCAAAAATAGAAGATACACATGACCATAAATTTGGTGGTTGCCATATACACCTAGAACTTCCTTAACACCCTCACAATCACCCCAAACCCTTCATTCGACTTTTTCACAGCCACTCTCTCCCTCTATCTCGATTTCTACAGCCTCCATACAACCTCATTATAGTGTTCTTTTAATCCTCAAGGAAGCTAGCCACTTCAAACTCGAATCGACAAGCTTTTGGGTAAGTATTCGACCTTGTGTGTTTTGAACTTCTTCTCTTGATTCTCTAAGCATAACCCTTGATGATGGATGATCATAGGGACCAAACACATCCTAATCATATATAAAGTAATGATTTTGATGTGTTTGGGTGAGTAACAAACCCAAAGGATTGGCCTAATTAATCAAAAAACATGAAAATCAGGATTTGTAAACTGGACAGAAACATAGATGAACTTTAAGAGTTCATATCTCGGTCAATACAAAATGAAATAAATCTAATTTTGATTCTAAAATTAATTTAAATGAGTCTATTTTCTTCTCCAATTGGTTTCATGCAAAAATAATGAGTTTTGGTTGTCCTATTGATCAAAACCATATAGGTGCGCAAAGCTGAATATTTCTGACAGATTTTTGGGTAACTTTGGCACATCAAAAACCCATCCAATGATTTGTATAAAATCTTGAAAATAATTCTGTAGGATTTTTTAGGAGTCCAGAGTCTCCTGTAAAAATATTGGAATTTATCAAGCTCGTTTTCTAATTTAATTGGCTAAAAATATTTTTAGTTGTCGAATCTGGAAATTCTAGGGTTTTCTATAGCAAAGTTTAAAATAGTATAATTCATCCAAAAATCCGAATTTGATGACAAAAATTAATATGGGTAAATTTTAAGATGTTTAAAGGTTTCTGTAAAAATATTAGATTTTTTTAGATTTATAGCTATTTATTTAAAAATAAAACTTTCAGTAATGCAAACCAGTAAAGTTTTTGGTTAATCAATTAGAAACAATTTATTTAAAATAATAAAACAAGGTGTTAAACTTGGAAAAATTATATAAGATGATAGAGACATAATACTCTCTATCCTAAAAATTTAAGAAAATAATTAGAACATTTGAATTATTTTAAAAATACATGAAGTGTACCTAAAATTTCAGAATTTAACCTAAACATAAAAAAAAACAAGATTTAAAAATCTTAAATATACATATTGGGGTTAGGCCCAAGTAATGGATGCACTTATGTAATCTAGGGTAAAACTTAATTGCGAATCCAAATTAAATTTAATGATTCAAGGTTAGTACAAAAAGAACTTTTACGCGTGAATAGAATATAACTTAGATTATACCATTGTTTGTAGATTTGCGAGCATGTTAAGATTCAAGTGACAAACCCACAACCAAGGTGAGTACTCGTGGCCCCTTTTTATATGTTTTATCGGGGGAAAATGACACTCAAAACATGTTTCAAGAAGTCTTTATGCCGTGTTAATATTACACTATTATTTTTTTATATGACAATTACGTGGCATGTGTGTGCACTTGTGAACCCGTGTTCGGGTTATGCCTATTGAACCCGTGTATGGGTTATGCCTATTAGATTCCTTAGTCCTGTTGTAGCCAACTAGTAGCTCTAGCGAGTAGGCGGTCGTTGGAAAAGTAATGACTCGTGCCCGGTGAACTTGTGTTCCGGGTATCACTATATTTCTATTTGCGTGCCATGTCTTTACGTGTTAAATTGATATAAAAACTTACTATACATGGCAAACATACTTTTATTTTAAACCTGCCAGCTCACCAACTTTATGTTGACATTTTCGAGTGTTCATTTTCAGGTATTGCTATTAATAATGCTTAAGGAGCCTTGACGAAACTAGAGGGCCTTAGCAAGACTTGAGTTGATGCTTACTTGCTTTTAATTATATATACTTTGATGAACTTAAACTTATAAATTTGGGCTTGTAGCCCCGTACACCTGTCCCGGGTTGTGGGAATAACTATTTAGTATTTTCTCGTCTTTATTTATTGACTATGATTGTCGTGGAGTGACTTACCACGGCACAAGTCCCCTCTTGTGTCGGGAAACGTCATGACACGTTGGTGTGAATTCATTTAGTAAATTTCTCTATCAATATATCAATGTGTTATGACGATCCTCTCCGTCACACTTCACGTTTCCGCCTAGGCGGCGTGTGACATTTATATTGATCTTTATGCTAATCTGCATTCACTAGCCGTAAAAAGCTAACAGATACTCTCCGCCATGATTGCAGGTGACCTTAAGACTTGAGAGCTCGGGTGCTTGCTGGTTTATATTTGTATTTGGAGGAACACTTAGTATGCTACTTATGTTTGTAATATTACTCTGATATGGTCGGCCATTAGACAACAGTGACACCAAAACTACTTGTAATTGTGGCTACTTTTGATTTGTATATAATTAGCCATTTTTCTTCCGCTGTTTGTTTTAATTTGAAACCAGGTGTTATAAGTTTTGTTTACAGACAAACCCACATGGTTTGAAAACTTAAAATAATAGTTTCTAAAAGAAAAATCTGGTTCTCAAAATGGTGGTGTTACAATACATGGAAGGTGTTATGAATCTGAGACAACTCTTCCGGTAGTTCTAGTCTGTAAGCAACCTTTTCCACACGTACAATGATTTTGAATGGTCCAATAAATCTCGGACCGAGTTTCCCTCTTTTTCTAAATCTAATTACACCCTTCCACGGTGACACTTTCAATAATACATAATCCCCCACCTGAAACTCAAGTGGTGATCTCCGTTTGTCTGCATAACTCTTCTGTCTACTCTGGGCGACTAACAATCTGTCACATATTTGCTGGATCTGTTCAGTTGTTCGTTGTACCATTTATGTGCTACCCAGCTTTAACTGACCCACCCCATCCCAACACACTGGAGTTCGGCATTTTATACCATACAACATTTCGTACGGTGGCATCCCAATGCTGGAATGATAACTGTTGTTATATGAGAACTCTGCCAAAGGCAGATATGCATCCTATTTTCCACTGAAATCAATAACATTTGCACGAAACATGTTTTCTAGTGTCTGTATAGTTCTTTCACTCTGTCCATCAGTCTGAGGATGATAAGTTGTACTGAGATGAAGCTTTGTTCCCAACTCCTCATGAAACTTGTTCCAATATTTAGAAGTGAATCGGGTATCCCTGTTTGATATAATAGAGACTGGTACACCATGACGAGACACAATCTCCTTCACATATACATCTGCTAATCATTCTGAGGGATAAGTCTCTCCGATGGAAATAAAATGTGCACTTTTAGTTAACCTGTCTACAATTACCCATATCGCATCATAACCTCGTTGGGTTTTGGATAACTTGGTAATAAGGTCCATAGTAATATTTTCCCATTTCTAGACTGGTATCTCTGGTGGCTGTAACTTCCCATGTGGTTTCTGATGTTCAGCTTTCACTTGTAGGCACGTAAGGCATTTCTCCACATGTTTGGCCACATCTCATTTTATACCTGGCCACCAATAATCTACCCTCAGGTCTTTATACATTTTGCTAGTTCCTAGATGAATAGAAAGTCTAGATCTGTGAGCTTCATTTAGAAGAGTCTGATGCGTATCTCCATAACCTGGTACCCATATACAACCATATCTAGTCAATACATCACGATTGTTTTTAACAAGATTAACTACTTGCCCCATTATCCATTCCTTGTGATGGTTTTCACTTTTGATTGCTTCTGACTGAGCTGTTCTTATCACATCAACTAAGGGCGTTGTGACTGTCATCCTTAATGATTGATTCTTTATAAGCACTGTACCTGATTTCTGCTTAAAACATCGGCTACATGTTAGCCTTTCCAGGATGATATAATATCTCACAGTCATAATCTTTCAATAGTTCTAACCAACGTCTCTGCCACATGTTGAGGTTTTTCTGATCCATAAAATATTTCAAACTCTAATGATTAGTATAAATAGTAAACTTCACACCGTAAAGGTAGTGTCTCCATATCTTAAGTGCAAAAAGCACTGCTGCCAGCTCCAAATCATGAGTTGGGTAATTATTTTCATGTGGTTTCAAATGCCTAGAAGCATAAGTAATAACCGTCCCCTTCTGCATTAATACACAACCCAACCCATGGTAAGAAGCGTCACAAAATACTACCATATCTTCAATCCTTTTAGGAAGCACAAGAACTGGTGCTTTACATAACTTTTGCTTGAGAGTTGAGAAAACAATTTGTTGATCACTTCCCCACATAACTTAACATTCTTTTTGGTCAACCGAGTCAAAGGAACAACAATCTTGGAGAAATTTTGAATAAATCTCTTGTAATAGCCTGCTAATCCCAAAAAGCTTCTGATCTTTGTCAGGTTCTTTCGCGGCTCCCACTTCATCACCGCCTCTACTTTCACAGCATCTACTTTAATTCCATCTTTATTAATTAAATGACCCAGGAATTGCACTTCTTGGATCCAGAATTAACATTTGGAAAACTTGGCATATAGCTATTCTCTCCTTAGTGTCTCTAAGACTTCTCGGAGATGTTTCTCATGATCCACCGAAATTTTGGAGTATATAAGAATATCATTTATGAATACGATCACTGACTTATCTAACATTGGCCTACACACTTTATTCATCAAATCCATGAATACTGCTAGTGCATTGGTAAGGCCAAAAGGCGTCACAACAAACTCAAAATGCCCAGAACGAGTTCTGAATGCGGTTTTAGGAATATCATCTATTCTAATCTTAAGCTGGTGATAACCTGAACTCAATTCGATTTTTGAAAACCACGTTTCCCCTTGTAATTGATCAAATAAATCATCTATTATGGGCTAAGGATATTTATTCTTAATGGTTACTTTATTAAGTTCACGGTAATCAATGCACATACGAAAGTACCATCCTTCTTTTTCACAAATAAAATAGGGTCACCCCACGGAGAACTATTGGATCTAATAAACCCCTGGAGTTGTTTCATCAATTCTTGCATCTCTGAAGGAGCAAGTCTGTACAGAGCTCTCGCAATTGGTGAAGCTCCCGGTACTAAATTAATCCTGAACTCAACCTGTCTGTCTGGCGGTACCCCAGACAGATCCTCGAGAAACACGTAAGGATATTCACAAACTACTTTCACCTATTCTAAATTCATTTATTTCTTTTCTAATTTTGTGTTTATAAAATAAGCTAAGAAAGCACACCATGCTGAAGATACTTCCTAGCTTTGGAAACTGAACACACATATGACTTTCCTCTTTTTGTATCACCACATATAGACAGTTCTTCCCCACTTGGGGTATGGACTCGTATCACTTTATGCTCACATAATATTGTAGCCTGGTTACAACCTAACTAGTCTATTCTAACTACTACTTGGAATTCCCTTATAGTCATAGGTATAAGTTCAATATGGAATCTAAAAGTATCTATTTCTATCACATTATTCCTATACACATATGATACAATCACAGTTTTATTATCAGCTATTTCCACTTTGAGAGGTGCATCTAGCTTTTCACACAAGATCAAAATTTTTGCAAAATGAAACATATACGAACGATTTACTTGCACCCGAATCAAAAAGCACGAGAGCAGGAAAATTATTGATAAGGTACATACCTGTGACCACATCTAGTTTGGTTTTAGCTTCCTCAGCGGTAAGTTGGAAATCTCTCCCTTTGGGTTTATGTAAATCTTCTTTCTTCACATCCTTGACTCCTGGAATACGCAAGAGAGGTAAACTCATGCAGATTTGGAGCCAGTGGTAGCTGCCATTGTTGTTGGGTTTGGATATTCAGACCTCGTCTGGTGACCCAGCTGGTAGCAATTAAAGCATACCTTAATTGGGTTCTTATAGTCCTTACTCATGTGACCTGGTTTTCCACACTTATAACATGTTGGATAACCAAACCTGCATTCACCCATATGATGTTTCTTGCATGTTGGGCAAATCGGATAGGTTCTTTGCACTACTTTCTTCTCCGGAGTTTCAACCCTCGGTTTCTTGGTGTAGTTTTCTCTACCGGCTTCCTCTCTGTTTCTTGTCTTTCCAACTCTAACTCTCTCGCCCTCGCGGTATCCATCATTGAATTCATTGTTTGGTGTTTACTAGCATCTACGAATTCTCGTATACCGGGCTTGAGCACCGTCATATACCTATACATCTTCATCTTTTCGTTGGCAACATAATCTGGACAAAAACGTGCCTTCTCTAGAAATTTCGCATCGATTTCTGGAACTGTCTCTGTTATCTGTTTCAAACTGTGGAATTCATCCACAATCTTGTTTATCTGTGACTGTAACACAAATTGCTCAATAACAATCTCTTTAAATTCTTTCCACATCATAGTCTCAATCTGAGTGTAACCCCTTTGTTTCACTTCCATATCTCACAAGTCTTTGGTTGCGCTCCTCATCTAGTTTGTTGCATATCTCACTTTGTTCTCAGGTGCACATGAACACGTATGAAATGCACCCTCGATCTTGGAGATCCACCTATGATTGGCAATCGGATCAGTTGCCCCGTAGACCAACGGTGGTTGGCAAGCCGCAAAGTCTCTAAACGTGAAACCCTTTGGTGCTGCACGAATAATAACTTGGGGTTGAGGATTGACCCCTTCACACCTGCAGCTAACCCTGCTGCTAGTTCCTGTCTAACCACTTCTCTGTTTTATTCCTTTATCTGTTCTGCAACTTGTGCAATAATAAAGGGTATAATATGCTCCATTGCTTTACTAATCTCTCCTCCAATGGTTTCCCTGAGTGTAGGTTATGGAACTTCTTGATTCACGTCCGGGGCTCCCTCACCCCCAACATGTTGTATCCCTATAGGAATACGTTCATCTGTAACACTGGTTTCTATCCCTTTGGGTCTGTGGCTAGAACTACTCTTAGGGTTATTCGCTGCTCGTAAACCTCTTGTATTAACCATTCTGAAATTGAAGTGAAGATAGCTCTCACAAACAATTACATGTAATTTCTGGGTTCTAACTGGTTTCACTCTTATGTTACTATAAGCACTTAACATATCATTCACACATATTCTTTACTGTTATAGAAAAGCTTAACTGACACTTACTAGCTTTCTATTCTAACACACTACCCCTGAGCTGATCCATAGGATACAATCATGATTCTGTCAAGTTCTTGCATATACCATGTAATTGTAGTAGTATGGGCCCCTTACTAGTTCAATTTCATTATACATACAAAATCTTAACTTTCATCACTTGGCACCTTACTTCACAAGTTTGGGGCAAATTGTTTATATTATATTATGAATTACACATATAATAAGTTAATTCATAAAGAATTCACATATATAAGGTTAACTCTTAACAGTTGTACACATATCTAATAGCTGTTCTAAACACATCATGTACTCGCATATGATTCTCATATAATACATAATCAATATAAATGCTAGTATACTCACCAAGCTACAAGCCTCCAGTTTGACAAATTTTCAAAATCATGGTTCAAGTCCAGACTGTGCATAGCACACATCCAAATCCCTTAAACCGTGGCTCTGATACCAAGTTGTAACACCCCAATTTATAAAACTGACATTTGAAATTAAAATCAAATATGAGTATTCACATCTGAAAGTTTACACAAAAAGTGGAAGCGTATGTTGTTTGTAAACCTGCTTGATCAAAAGATCCACATAAATATACAACCCAAGTTTGTTACCAAAAATTGTTCTATCCCAAAAGGCGTTAAAAGTTTCCAAAAGGTTTATTAAAAACAGTAGTCAAACAGGAGATTTGCTCTTGTCCTTGCTGCGCCCTGCAAAACATTTTAAATAGTATATAATAAGCTACGAGAGTTTAGTGAGTAAACCAGATTGTCAATCATATAAACACATGCATAACACATATAAATAACATACATATTTCACGAAATATGCCAGCCTCTTGTTCTAGACCCAGGGCAGCAACTGAGTCACTGTACTGTATTAATTCTAAGCCACTACTACACATAGAAGTATGCTGATTAACACATATGAATAATACATGATTGTATTATGATGTAATAACACACATGCTACACATATGAAGAATTGTCTAGAAGACTCACCTTGTAACTGATTTAAGCAACTAATAGTATAAATCTCTTGATAAGGTATCCAGACACTATCCTATACATAAATCATAACACATGTAATTAGAAACATGATCTGAGCTGAAAATGGGGCCTACACAGGCCGTGTAGTCCTACACGAGCCGTGTAGTCCTACACGAGCCGTGTACCATATACCCTACATGATTTAGATACAAAGCACCACATGACCGATTTCGGTTGACCTACACGGGTCGTGGACCCCTACACCTGCCGTGTACCTCATATGCTACATGACCATGTATGCCAATATGGTCTGTCACCGCCTTTAGCCCCTACACGGGCCGTGTAGAGGACCGAACTTGCAGTTTAACATAGACTGTTTTCCAGCCAAAATCAACCTTTTCTCATTTTTGGTCGAATTTATGCTACAAAGGAGTGTTTTCTAACACCCCAAACAGCCCATAACATAATAACTAACATCAATAAACATATATCACTTGTTTTTATCCATGGTTCAATGTTTAAATCCTTTTTAACTTACTAAGAACACTTATTCAATATGCAAAGCATACCTTGATGATCTAGGTGCTGAGATGATGATTAAATGATGTTATCTTGTCTGATTCTTGATCAAAACTTGCAAAAGAAGATAAAGCCCAGCATGTACGTACGTATGGAAGTATATGTGTGTTTGTTGTGGTTGAAAAGTCAAGAACATGGCTCATATATATTT